>JAWZYU010000008.1:3000000-3163000 GCA_038380435.1 Ryuthela nishihirai
TAACCCATTGTGTGTAAAAAAAATGCCGCTCAGTGATAAAACAACCGAACCAAATCTTTCAAACCTTTAAAAAACAGATGTTTCGTATATAGTAATAAAATCGTATTATTTATCAACAAATATTTCTCGAGATGCCGTGAAATAAAACATTATAGACGTGGGCAAATAATTCTCGAAACAGAATTATCTTATAAAATATTATCATCCGAAGGTAACGTTAAAACCAAACACTCCGCTTCAAAAGAAAAGCTTGAAACTTCATCAAAGAAAGCTTCTCTCAATGTTACGTCAACACCCAAATAGCAGAATCGGCAATAATAGCATCCAATAGGTCATACAATACATTTAAGTGATTCTCAAATAGCACTTAAAACATGTCTGCCATGTATTCCGCCAAAGGGACGGGTTTAAATTTGTTCCATTTTCAAATCCTTTTCCGCTTCTTGCTAGTACAAAAGTCTTCAATATTGACAGTCTGAAGAAATGATTTCTTAGTTCTAACACTACAGCAACTGTAAGAAAAGGTATCTAACGCCATCTGACGTCAGTTACTTCAGCTACTTGTTTTGAAAGTGTACAGACTTCTTAAATTCATTGTTCTTCTCCCTTCAATGAAATGGAAGTGTCAATTTGATGTGGGTCAGGACAGTAACGAGAAATAGTGACAAAAGGACTTGCCACTGTATGTTACATAGATGAATGGTATACACTATCAGTGTTTGAAATAGATTTGAGCTTGGATTAGGTTCTACTACAAAAGGTCGTATTACTGACTTATGACGTCAGCATATCTAAATATAGACATCTCCAAATTTCTTATATTTCAATTTCTATTACAATTACTGGTAACTTTTAAACCTAATATTACACCAATTTATATTTAAAAATATACATTATTTTCAAAAATATTATTCGTATGTATAAACGTTATGAAATGCTAATACACATGAATAATTTTCCTTCTTAAAAAAATTATATTTTATATAAACTTATCAGTAATAATAAGAGAAATAAATCCATAAGAAAAATTTTAGTTTTTTTTTCTTTCTTCCTTTAGATTTACTTATGCTGACGTCACAACTCACCGGTACGGCCGTCCATTCTAGGCTGGGTCCAGGCGGCCTCATGCTCCAAATACACTAGTTTTCATAAATTAAGCAAACTCAGAAAAATTATGATAAACAAAAAACTTTATGAATGGTTTTAATGAAATTTTATGGAAACATAAATTACAATGCTAGTTTCAGAATGGCATAAAATATTTTACACTAGAAACATTTTTCGTCAAAAAATAACACTTGCAGGAACTTGTCCAAAAATGAGGTGTCAGAATACAATGGGCAAAGTTCTTTAATAAGAAGTGTGGTCACCCCTTACAGCAATGCAGGCACGACAGCGATGTTCCATGCTGTTTAGGATGTTGTGAATCAGCTCAGTAGGGAGTAAAGACCATTGTTCCTTTAAAGCAATGATAAGCTCCCCCTTTGTTTCAGGTGGCGGGTTGAGAGCAGCAAAACGTCTCCCTAGAGCATCCCACACATGCTAAATCGGATTTAGGTCGGGAGATCGAGCTGGCTACTCCATGGGCATAATGATCTCCTCTTGAAGGTATTATTCCACTAGTCGAGTTCTGTGTGGATGCCAGATATTTTTTCTGAATTCTGTAATCAACCATAGTGTTCGGATACTTTTTTGAGCAGTGGATCTAGGTAATTCTCTTTCGCAGACAAGTGGCCTAAAAGGATGGCTTTCTCTGAAGAAAGCTACTCGTTATAGGTCTCTTGTGCATGATATATGCTATTTTTTACCTTGTGTTTTATGCTAGCCTTTAGGGGCCCACCCACGGGTAGTTTACTTATTATATGTTTTTACTTATGTCAACTGGGCTTATTCTCAGATGGAGATGGTAATGGATAATGTTTTACCTGAAAAAATACATATCCATGCACGATCTAATCTACCCATCGAAATTGATACTCCATTAAAATGCATTCATCAAAGGGCCTACGAAACAAAAGGGTTTAGAGACTGCAAAATAGAATAGCATAGACTCTACTACGAAACACAAGTGCCTATGACCTGTGAAGCAGAAGAGCCTAGGGCCTGCGAAAGAGAAGTGCCTAGAACCTATAAAACAGAAGTGCCTAGGGCCTGTGAAATGGAAGCGCCAAGGGCCTACGAAAGGGAAGTGCCTAGGGCCTGTGAAATGGAAGTGCCTAGGGTCTACGAAAGGGAATTGCTTAGGACCTATAAAACAGAAGTGCCTAGGGCCTGTGAAATGGAAGTGGCTAGAGCCTACGAAAGATAATTGCTTAGGACCTATGGAACAGAAGTGTCTATAGCCTGTGAAATGAAATTGCCCAGGGCCTGTTGGACAGAAGTGTCTATGGCCTGCGAAAGAGAATTACCTAGATCCTACGAAACAGAAGTGCCTAGGCCCTGCAAAAGAGAATTGCCTAGAACCTATGAAACAGAAGTGTTTAGAGCCTGTATAATGGAAGTGTCTAGGGCCTGTGAAACGGAATTCTCCAGACCCTATGAAACAGAAGTGCCTAGGACCTGTGAAATGGAAGTGCCTAGGGCTTACGAAAGAGAATTGCTTAGGACCTATGGAACAGAAGTGTCTATAGCCTGTGAAATGAAATTGCCCAGGGCCTGTTGGACAGAAGTGTCTATGGCCTGCGAAAGAGAATTACCTAGATCCTACGAAACAGAAGTGCCTAGGCCCTGCAAAAGAGAATTGCCTAGAACCTATGAAACAGAAGTGTTCAGAGCCTGTAAAATGGAAGTGTCTATAGCCTGTGAAACGGAATTCTCCAGACCCTATGAAACAGAAGTGCCTAGGACCTGTGAAATGGAAGTGCCTAGGGCTTACGAAAGAGAATTGCTTAGGACCTATGGAACAGAAGTGTCTATAGCCTGTGAAATGAAATTGCCCAGGGCCTGTTGGACAGAAGTGTCTATGGCCTGCGAAAGAGAATTACCTAGATCCTACGAAACAGAAGTGCCTAGGCCCTGCAAAAGAGAATTGCCTAGAACCTATGAAACAGAAGTGTTCAGAGCCTGTAAAATGGAAGTGTCTATAGCCTGTGAAACGGAATTCTCCAGGCCCTATGAAACAGAAGTGCCTAGGGCCTGTGAAATGGAAGTGCCTAGGGCTTACGAAAGAGAATTGCTTAGGACCTATGGAACAGAAGTGTCTATAGCCTGTGAAATGAAATTGCCCAGGGCCTGTTGGACAGAAGTGTCTATGGCCTGCGAAAGAGAATTACCTAGATCCTACGAAACAGAAGTGCCTAGGCCCTGCAAAAGAGAATTGCCTAGAACCCATGAAACAGAAGTGTTTAGAGCCTGTAAAATGGAAGTGTCTAGGGCCTGTGAAACGGAATTCTCCAGGCCATATGAAACAGAAATGCTTAGGGCCTGTGAAATGGAAGTGCCTAGGGCTTACGAAAGAGAATTGCTTAGGACCTATGGAACAGAAGTGTCTATAGCCTGTGAAATGAAATTGCCCAGGGCCTGTTGGACAGAAGTGTCTATGGCCTGCGAAAGAGAATTACCTAGATCCTACGAAACAGAAGTGCCTAAGCCCTGCAAAAGAGAATTGCCTAGAACCCATGAAACAGAAGTGTTTAGAGCCTGTAAAATGGAAGTGTCTAGGGCCTGTGAAACGGAATTCTCCAGGCCCTATGAAACAGAAATGCTTAGGGCCTGTGAAATGGAAGTGCCTAGGGCTTACGAAAGAGAATTGCTTAGGACCTATGGAACAGAAGTGTCTATAGCCTGTGAAATGAAATTGCCCAGGGCCTGTTGGACAGAAGTGTCTATGGCCTGCGAAAGAGAATTACCTAGATCCTACGAAACAGAAGTGCCTAGGCCCTGCAAAAGAGAATTGCCTAGAACCTATGAAACAGAAGTGTTTAGAGCCTGTAAAATGGAAGTGTCTAGGGCCTGTCAAACGGAATTCTCCAGGCCCTATGAAACAGAAGTGTTTAGGGCCTGTGAAATGGAAGTGCCTAGGGCTTACGAAAGAGAATTGCTTAGGACCTATGGAACAAAAGTGTCTATAGCCTGTGAAATGAAATTGTCCAGGGCCTGTTGGACAGAAGTGTCTATGGCCTGCGAAAGAGAATTACCTAGATCCTACGAAACAGAAGTGCCTAGGTCCTGCAAAAGAGAATTGCCTAGAACCTATGAAACAGAAGTGTTTAGAGCCTGTAAAATGGAAGTGTCTAGGGCCTGTGAAACGGAATTCTCCAGGGCCTGTGAAATGGAAGTGCCTAGGGCTTACGAAAGAGAATTGCTTAGGACCTATGGAACAGAAGTGTCTATAGCCTGTGAAATGAAATTGCCCAGGGCCTGTTGGACAGAAGTGTCTATGGCCTGCGAAAGAGAATTACCTAGATCCTACGAAACAGAAGTGCCTAGGCCCTGCAAAAGAGAATTGCCTAGAACCTATGAAACAGAAGTGTTCAGAGCCTGTAAAATGGAAGTATCTAGGGTCTGTGAAACGGAATTCTCCAGGCCCTATGAAACAGAAGTGTTTAGGGCCTGTGAAATGGAAGTACCTAGGGTCTGCAAAAGAGAATTGCCTAGGATCTATGAAACAGAAGTGCTTACAGCCAGTGAAATGGAATTGCCTATGACCTGCGAAAGAGAACTATCTAGACCCTACAAAACAGAAGTGCCTAGGGCCTGTGAAATGGAAGTTCCTAGGGTCTGCAAAAGAGAATTGCCTAGAATCTATGAAACAGAGGCGCTTACAGCCAGTGAAATGGAATTGCCTATGATCTGCGAAAGAGAACTATCTAGACCCTACAAAACAGAAGTGCCTAGGACCTGTGAAACAGAAGTGCTTAAGTCCTGCGAAAGAGAATTGCCTAGGACCTATGAAACAGAAGTGTTTAGAGTCTGTGAAATTGAAGTGCCTAGGGCCTGTGAAAGAGAATTGCCTACGGCCTACTGTATAGAAGTGCCTAGGGCCTGTGAAAGAGAATTGCCTACGGCCTACTGTATAGAAGTGCCTAGGGCCTGTGAAAGAGAATTGCCTACGGCCTACTGTATAGAAGTGCCTAGGGCCTGTGAAAGAGAATTGCCTACGGCCTACGGGACAGAAGTGCTTAGGGCCTGTGAAAGAGAATTGCCTACGGCCTACGGGACAGAAGTGCCTATGGCCTGTGAAACAGAATTGCCTACGGTACAGAAGTGCCTAGGGCCTGTGAAAGAGAATTGCCTACGGCCTACAGGACAGAAGTGCCTACGGCCTACAGAACAGAAGTGCCTAGGGCCTGCGAAACAGTTCTGTCCCAATTGCCTACTGCCTATGGGATGGAACTGCCTAAGGTCCGTGAAAGAGAATTACCAGGGTCTGTGAAATGGAAATGCCCAGGCTTTCGAAACAGAAGTATCTAGTGACTATGAAACAGAAATACCTAGGGCCAATGAAACAGAAGTGCCTAGGACTACGCAGCAGAACCTAGTGAACCTGAGGGCCTGTGAAACAGAAGTGCCTACGGCCTACAAGGATCTTAATAGTGCCCTAGAGAAGGAGAGGGCAATGAAAAGAAGAAAAAAGTAACATGTTTATTACTGCTTGCCATATGTATACCCCCTCAAGCAGCTGCTTGTCACAGAGGTCTGACAGGAGTATGTCAGTTTATAGGATACAGTAGAAGATCTGAGAGGATGGCAGGACCTCAGCAGAAAACAACACGAACATCCATGCCTTACCCGGCTTGAACCCAGGTCCCGTAGATCAGAAGCCAAGTGCTCTAACCACTCGGCCACGGGTAGGCACAAAATAATAAGAAAAGAAACATTAATATAAAGTTATTTTAATTTTAAAATTGAAATTGGCTTATCGAAGAGAAGTGTGAAGAATGGGACTGAATCTGAGAAAGAGCTTCAATGACAATGTAGATAGTCGTATGATGTTATTCAAATTTCGTCTTCTTAAAACATTGTTTACTTTAGTAAAGCCACGTGAAATTTTGTTTTCAATGTTTTTTTAATTTTTCACGCAGGCAACATAAAATTGCTTAAATTGCCAGATAACAATGTTTAAAGTACCAATTAAATTGCTGTTTAAAGTCTGGATAAAATTGCTTAAAGTGCCAGATAAAATTGTTTAAAAGTCTGGATGAAATTGCTTAGAGGGCCTGATTGGTCTATGGGCTGAATAAAATTGTTTAAAAGGCCGGATTGGCCCCTGGGTCGGCTAAAATTGCTCAAAGGACTGCATAAATTTGTTTAAAGGCCACATTGGTCTGAAGGCCAGATAAAATTGTTTAAAATGGCAGATTGGATAAAATTGTTTAAAAGGTCGGATAAAATTGCTTAAAGGACAGCACAAATTTGCTTAAAGAGCTAGATAAAATTGCTTAAAAGCCACATTGGTCTGCAGGCCAGATGAAATTGTTTAAAATGCCAGACTGGATAAAATTGTTTAAAAGGTCGGATAAAATTGCTTAAAGGACAGCACAAATTTGCTTACTTAAAGAGCTAGATAAAATTGCTTAAAAGCCACATTGGTCTGCAGGCCAGATAAAATTGTTTAAAATGCCAGATTGGATAAAATTGTTTAAAAGGTCGGATAAAATTGCTTAAAGGACAGCACAAATTTTCTTAAAGAGCTAGATAAAATTGCTTAAAAGCCACATTGGTCTGCAGGCCAGATGAAATTGTTTAAAATGCCAGACTGGATAAAATTGCTTAAATAAATAAATAAATACCACCTCAAGCAGCTGCTTGCCACAGAGGTCTGACAGGAGCCTGTCAGTTCATATGCCAGAGTAGAAGGTCTGAGAGGATGGCAGGACCTCAGCAGAAAAACAACACACACAACCATGCCTTTCCCGGGGCTCGAACCCAGGTCCCTTAGATCAGTAGCCAAGCGCGCTAACCACTCGGCCACGGGACGGCTAATTGTTTAAAAGGTCGGATAAAATTATTTAAGAAGCTGCATAAAATGATTTAAAGTGCCAGATTGGCCCGTGGGACAGATAAAATTGTTTAGAGAGCTGGATAAAATGGCTTAAATGGCCGGAGTGTTCTGCTGGGAAATAAAATTGCTTAAAATGCCGGATTGGCCCATGGGCCGGATGTTTTTTTAGTCAGACTGGCTCGTCGTTTTAAGAGTCAGACTGGCCCGTCGACCGCAGTTTGTGAAAGCCTGCTTTAGATAAATCCACCAAAAAACAAACTGACAAACAACTGACACTCAAAAAATAAGTCAGATAAGTAAATAAAAAAAAAAATACTCTCGGCAAGTGTTTTTTCATTATCAGTCAGTGCTCTAGTCTAATTGCAACACAAAAACTGAAAAGGTTTTCCTTCAGAACAGAATAATGAATTCATTCTCTTATTCGAAACGAATCAACAATTATTTCCATTCTCAGGACATAAAAAAAAAACTTCTGAAGAACAAAATTGCAAAACAAAAAAAGGCAGACAAAAGACAAAAAAAAAAACGAAATCATAGAAAATGTGCATTCGAAGAAACAAGATTTTAATTACTCACAATTATAACCCGAAAATTTCACAATAGATATTACTAAGAACAGAGAAGACATAAAGGAGAAAAAAAAAAGACTTGTAATAAAATCCGCTGCTATCGGAAATGAGAAGAAACCGAAACCTGAACTTAGGTGGGGAAACAGACCACGTGTCGATCGCGAGCAGTCATTCGCGAGACCCAGGTCTATTTCAGCCTGTCAAGAACAGACGCCGTTTGCGCGGGAAAGAGCGCGAGAGGAGAGGCAGACGAACGAACGTTCCCCGGCCTCTCCCGCCACTGCACGCGCCGCCGAGCGCCTCAGAGCGCACGAGAGAGAGAGAGGCCCCGTGATTTGGTTGGCTGGCCACCTCCCGCGCGCGCGCTTCACCTCCCGCCACTCGCAGGTACAAAAACGATTACAAGGGACAATGGCATTTGTGTCGGGGGCAGAAGTAGTGAGACCCGGCGTTGGGTGTGTAGGACAACTCGAATTGAGGGGGATGAGCACAAGTGTGTGTGTATTGATGAAGGAGGATGAGGATGGAGAGGGGGGTTGAGAGGAGGAAAACGAAGAGATCGGATGGTGTTTCGACAAATACTTCACACTGCTTGCACAGTAAAAACTAAATTGCTTAATTTTTTTCTCTCTCTTCGTTTCTTCTAATTCTTCATGTTTCGTCTTGCGTTTTCTCTCCTCTATTAGTCCTTACTGCTCCTCAGCTTCCCCATCTTTGACGCGTACACTTAATTCTCCATCCCCCAATCCAACTCTGATGGGCGAATCAAGTTTTGAAAATGATCGGTTTTCAAAAACAGATAAATACAATCCTCAGGTGTACGCATGATTAAAACTCTGTAATTAAAGAATCCTTTCTTTGCTTGTGGAGGGTTTGAGGCTATATCGGGAAACGTCTTAAGGTCTCTTTCTCTTGGAAGAAGAGCTTTTATTTAAAGACCCTGTGGTGGAAAGTTTTAATGCTTTTGCAGGAAGAAGAGCTTCAGTGTAGTGGAAAGGAAAACTCAATGCTCTTCGTTCCTTTTTTTATTCTTTCACACTTTATTTAAATTTATGTTGTTGCCTAACTCTTTCTGTATATTTTCTCTCGCTTATTAATTACTTCTCTCTTTCCTCGACATTTCTAAATCTTTTTATGTTTTTCCATTTTTTAATAACACTTTCACTCTAATTACTCTTTTGTCTCAAATTTAATATTAGCTCTAACATATTAACTATTTTTTCAAATTGATTTTCAATTCTAATTCCATGTTTCCTCGTCGTTCCTAACTATATTTTCTCTTCTTCCTGGTATTATCCTTTCCATTTGTTCTTCATTACTAATATTTGCTCTTCATTCCTAATATTTTCTCTATTTGTTCTTCATTACTAATATTTGCTCTTCATTCCAAATATTTTCTCTATTTGTTCTTCATTCCTATCATTTCCCCCCCCCCCCCCATTTGCTCTTCAATCTTAGACTTTTCTGCATTTGTTCTCCACTTCTAATATCCCATCCCCTATTTGCTCTCCATTCCTAATATTCCATCCCTATTTCTCTTCATTCCTAACATTTTTTCTATTTGCTATTCATTCCTAACAACGTCTACGTTTTATTGTCTTCCCTAACAATATTTTTCCCATTGTTTTTATTCCTGTTGCTCTTTATTTGCTCTCTTTCCTAACCTTTTCTCTATTAGCTCTCCACTCCTAACTTTTTCTCTATTTGCTTTCCACTCCTAACCTTTTCTCTATTTGCTCTCCACTCCTAACTTTTTCTCTATTTGCTCTCCACTCCTAACTTTTTCTCTATTTGCTCTCCACTCCTAACTTTTTCTCTATTTGCTCTCCACTCCTAACTTTTTCTCTATTTTCTCTCCACTCCTAACTTTTTCTCTATTTGTTCTCCACTCCTAAAATATTCTCTATTTGCTCTCCACTCCTAACCTTTTCTCTATTTGCTCTCCACTCCTAACTTTTCCTCTATTTGCTCTCCACTCCTAACTTTTTCTCTATTTGCTCTCCACTCCTAACTTTTTCTCTATTTGCTCTCCACTCCTAACTTTTTCTCTATTTGCTCTCCACTCCTAACTTTTTCTCTATTTGCTCTCCACTCCTAACTTTTTCTCTATTTGCTCTCCACTCCTAACTTTTTCTCTATTTTCTCTCCACTCCTAACTTTTTCTCTATTTTCTCTCCACTCCTAACTTTTTCTCTATTTTCTCTCCACTCCTAACTTTTTCTCTATTTGCTCTCCACTCCTAACTTTTCTCTATTTTCTCTCCACTCCTAACTTTTTCTCTATTTGCTCTCCACTCCTAACTTTTTCTCTATTTTCTCTCCACTCCTAACTTTTTCTCTATTTGCTCTCCACTCCTAACTTTTTCTCTATTTGCTCTCCACTCCTAACTTTTTCTCTATTTGCTCTCCACTCCTAACTTTTTCTCTATTTTCTCTCCACTCCTAACTTTTTCTCTATTTTCTCTCCACTCCTAACTTTTTCTCTATTTGCTCTCCACTCCTAACTTTTTCTCTATTTGCTCTCCACTCCTAACTTTTTCTCTATTTGCTCTCCACTCCTAACTTTTTCTCTATTTGCTCTCCACTCCTAACTTTTTCTCTATTTGCTCTCCACTCCTAACTTTTTCTCTATTTTCTCTCCATTCCTAACTTTTTCTCTATTTGCTCTCCACTCCTAACTTTTTCTCTATTTGCTCTCCACTCCTAACTTTTTCTCTATTTGCTATTTATTCCTAACTGTATCTATGTTACATAATCTACCTAACTATTTCTTTATCTTCTCTTCATTCTCAACTATTTCTCCATTTGCTCTTCATTCCTACATACTTCTCAATTCCGTAGTATTCCTTTTATTTTCACCATACTTACTCGTGATTTAATGCTTTCAATATACTCTTCATATTCATTCCTTTATTTTCCCTTGATTCCTAACACCTCCCCGCCCTGCCCACGATCAGTAGAGGACACCTATGGGCTTGGAAAGGCCGCCGTCCGTCGGGTGGGATGTTAAGCAGTGGCCCCGTGTGCGGGAGAGCACGTTAAAGCACGTTAAAGAAACGTTAAGAAACGTGCACGTTAAAGAACACGCTGGATGGCCTGGACGGGAGACTACCATCTGTCTCCCAACAGCTTTTCCAGTGAGTCCCCTCCCCAAACCTTCTCTGAGCCTTCGGGGTCCATGTGACCTGACCATGTAGCCCATGGTATGCAAAAAAGTGCCGCTCAGAGGTAAGCCAAAATCCTAACTCCTTCTCTATTTTCCTAACACGTCTCTACTTAGTTTTGCTTTTCAACATTTTATACTTACTTTTACTTAATATCTTTGAGACGGGGGTGGCCCAGTCTGGTAGCGCGCCAAGCTCGTAATCTGCATTTCCCAGGTTCGAATCCCAGCTGGGTCAGCGTTGAGATTTATCTCCACAAAACTCTCCGCCCTGCCCAAATTCAGTAGGGGACACCGATGGGCTTAGTAAAGTCCGTCGCGCAAGGGACGTTTAGCTGTGGAACCGGGTGATGGAAAGGCCATACCCTGTGCACGTTAAAGAACACGCTGGATGGCCTTGACGGGAGGCTACCATCTGTCTCCCAACAGCTGTTCCAGTGAGTCCCCTCTCCCAACCTTCTCTGAGCCTTCGGGGTCCTTGTGACCTGGCCATTTAGCCCAAGGTGTGCAAAAAAAGTGCCGCTCATAGGTAAAACAACCCAACCTTTAATATCTTTATTTGATCTTACTTCCTATCTCCTTTATTTTCTGGGGCGGGGGTGGCTCAGTCGGTAGCGCGCCAGGCTCGTAATCTGTAGTTCCCAGGTTCGAGTGGGCTGGTCAGCGTTGAGATTTATCTCCGCAAAATTCCCCGCCCTGCCCACGGTCAGTAGGGGGACACCGATGAGCTTGGAAAAGCCGCCGTCCGTCGGATGGGACGTTAAGCCGTGGCCCCGTGTGCGGGAGAGCCATACCCTGTGCACGTTAAAGAACACGCTGGATGGCCTTGACGGGAGGCTAACATCTGTCTCCCAATAGTTATTCCAGTGGGTCCCCTCCCCCAACCTTCTCTGGGCCTTCGGGGTCCATGTGACCTGGCCATTTAGCCCATGGTGTGCAAAAAAGTGCCGCTCAGAGGTTCCTTGTTATAGTAGAGGAACTAGAATCCTCCTGTTCTCTGGCTAGTAGAAGGGTCTGGTGAGGAGCTGGAATCTTCCTTGGCAGAGAGCTGTGCTGAGGAGTCCCAATACTCCTGTTGCCTCTTACTAATAGAGAGTTGTGGTGAGGAGTTGGAATCTTTCTTGGCAGAGAGCTGTGATGAGGAGTCCCAATATTCCTGTTACCTCTTATTAATAGAGAGTTGTGGTGAGGAACTAGAATCTTCCTTGGCAGAGAGCTGTGTTGAGGAGTCCCAATATTCCTGTTGCCTCTTATTAATAGAGAGTTGTGGTGAGGAGCTAGAACCTTCCTTGGCAAAGAGCTGTGCTGAGGAGTCCCAATACTCCTGTTGCCTCTTACTAATAGAGAGTTGTGCTGAGGAGCTAGAATCTTCCTTGACAGAGAGCTATACTGAGGAGTCCCAATACTCCTGTGCCTCTTACTAATAGAGAGTTGTGGTGAGGAACTAGAATCTTCCTTGGCAGAGAGCTGTGTTGAGGAGTCCCAATACTCCTGTTGCCTCTTATTAATAGAGAGTTGTGGTGAGGAGCTAGAACCTTCCTTGGCAAAGAGCTGTGCTGAGGAGTCCCAATACTCCTGTTGCCTCTTACTAATAGAGAGTTGTGCTGAGGAGCTAGAATCTTCCTTGACAGAGAGCTATACTGAGGAGTCCCAATACTCCTGTTGCCTCTTATTAATAGAGAGTTGTGGTGAGGAGCTAGAATCTTCCGTGACAGAGAGCTGTGCTGAGGAGTCCCAATAATCCTGTTGCCTCTTACTAATAGAGAGTTGTGGTGAGGAACTACAATCTTCCTTGGCAGAGAGCTGTGTTGAGGAGTCCCAATACTCCTGTTGCCTCTTATTAATAGAGAGTTGTGGTGAGGAGCTAGAACCTTCCTTGGCAAAGAGCTGTACTGAGGAGTCCCAATAATCCTGTTTCCTCTTATTAATAGAGAGTTGTGGTGAGGAACTAGAATCTTCCTTGGCAGAGAGCTGTGTTGAGGAGTCCCAATATTCCTGTTGCCTCTTATTAATAGAGAGTTGTGGTGAGGAGCTAGAACCTTCCTTGGCAAAGAGCTGTACTGAGGAGTCCCAATAATCCTGTTTCCTCTTACTAATAGAGAGTTGTGCTGAGGAGCTAGAATCTTCCTTGGCAGAGAGCTGTACTGAGGAGTCCCAATACTCCTGTTGCCTCTTATTAATAGAGAGTTGTGGTGAGGAGCTAGAACCTTCCTTGGCAAAGAGCTGTGCTGAGGAGTCCCAATACTCCTGTTGCCTCTTATTAATAGAGAGTTGTGGTGAGGAGCTAGAATCTTCCGTGACAGAGAGCTGTGCTGAGGAGTCCCAATAATCCTGTTGCCTCTTACTAATAGAGAGTTGTGGTGAGGAACTACAATCTTCCTTGGCAGAGAGCTGTGTTGAGGAGTCCCAATACTCCTGTTGCCTCTTACTAATAGAGAGTTGTGCTGAGGAGCTAGAATCTTCCTTGATAGAGAGCTATACTGAGGAGTCCCAATACTCCTGTTGCCTCTTACTAATAGAGAGATGTGGTGAGGAGCTATAATTTTCCTTGGCAGAGAGCTGTGCTGAGGAGTCCCAATACTCCTGTTGCCTCTTACTAATAGAGAGTTGTGGTGAGGAGTCCCAATACTCCTGTTGTCTCTTATTAATAGAGAGTGGTGGTGAGGAGCTAGAATCTTCCGTGACAGAGAGCTGTACTGAGAAGTCCCAATACTCCTGTTGCCTCTTACTAATAGAGAGTTGTGGTGAGGAACTAGAATCTTCCTTGGCAGAGAGCTGTGTTCAGGAGTCCCAATAGTGCTGTTACCTCTTACTAATACAGAGTTATGGTGAGGAGCTAGAATCTTCCTTGACAGAGAGCTGTGCTGAGGAGTCCTAATACTCCTGTTGCCTCTTACTAATAGAGAGTTGTGGTGAGGAGCTAGAATCTTCCTTGACAGAGAGCTGTACTGAGGAGTCCCAATACTCCTGTTGCCTCTTATTAATAGAGAGTTGTGGTGAGGAACTAGAATCTTCCTTGGCAGAGAGCTGTGCTGAGGAGTCCCAATACTCCTGTTGCCTCTTACTAATAGAGAGTTGTGCTGAGGAGCTAGAATCTTCCTTGACAGAGAGCTATACTGAGGAGTCCCAATACTCCTGTCCGGCACATTTGTTTTGCACACCATGGGCTAAATGGCCAGGTTACAAGGATACCAAGAGCTCAGAGAAGGTTTGGGGGAGGAGAACCACTGGAACGTATGTTGGGAGACAGATGGTTGCCTCCCGTCAAAGTCAGGTCACAAGGATACCAAGGGCTCAGAGAAGGTTGGGGGAGGTGACCTCCTGGAACAGCTGTTGGGAGACAGATGGTAGCCTCCAGTCAAGGCCATCCAGCGTGTTCTTTAACATGCACAGGGTATGGCTCTCTCGTACAGGGAGCCATGACTTAACGTCCTATCCAACGGACGGCAGCCTTTCCAAGCCCATAGTTGTCCCCTATTGACCGAGGCCAGGGTGGGAAGTTTTGCGGATTAAATTTCAATTTGACTGAAGTGGGATTCGAACCTGGGAACTGCTGATTACGAGTCTGACGCGCTACCGACTGAGCCACTCCTTTCTCATGGAGGTGTGAAATATTCCTTTGTTGCTTTACTCAAGTAAAACAAGTGTTAAATAAATAGGCTTCGATTCCTTGATGAAGGAAAAGAAACGGACACCTTACCCCTCCTGTGAATGCGACATTAATGCAGTATGTCCTTTTGTCGAATTTGAAATCCAGCAGTGTTTCTCTTTAGGTTACTATTTTAAACGTTGAAAGTAGGCTTCACTAACAGTTCAGTAATGCAGATGAGCCCGTTTTGTGTGAAAGGACCTAGCGTATATTGCTGTTTAACTGCCCGATTTGTTAAGCAGAGCAGCTTAAAAGCAAAATTAGAAGAATTCCATTTCATTTGCTTTGTAGCATGAGAAAACTACAGTTTGCCATTCCTATATCTGCTTTATCATGTTCTCAGTGGCATGGTGCTGCCATCTGTCGTCAAAAATTGTAAACTAACTTTTATTATTCGCCTGTACTACGAAAGAATGTCCAAAAAATAAACCTATATAATTAGATAGACAAGTTGTTATTAAACTTTTTTTATATTACGTTACTTTCCAAACTTAGTATTCTTCATCTGACCTATAAAATTCTTTCGATCAAAAATTTTAAAATTGAATTTTAAATTCACAAAACTATCCAGAATTTAATCAGTGCAAGAAATTGTTGCATTCTGAAATCATCTGTTCCAGTAATAACGAAACGTTTTGTAAGAAAGGAGAACTGAAATCAAAAAATGACATGGCTAGCCACTATCTTAATCTACTTTACCTTTTAAAATGCATTGCCTGAACTGGCCAAAATTCGAAATGGACAATTCCATTGGTCCAGGCACATACCTAGGATTTAGTTTCTAGGGGGTGGGGGATGAGAATTTAATTTTTTTGGGGGGTCTGAAGATAAGACTTGAGTAGATTTATCCAATTACTAAACCCAGGTTCGTAATCTGCAATTCGAGTGCCAGTTGGGCCAGCATTGAGATTTATGATGATAGCAACACCTCCTATAACAGAAGGACAGTAATATTGATACTTCTTATATTTTATATCTGTTATTACTACTGGTGTACTTCTATACTAATCTTTTCATTACAGTTTTTTTTATATAAATATGCCTTATTTAGAAGAAAACTTATTTGGATTTATTAGTAGTTATCATAATGCTAAAAAAGACGAATAATCTTCTTCTAAATAAGATACATTTAAAAATAAGCATTAGTATAAAGGTGCACGACTGATAATAATAGAAAGAAATATATAAGAATTATCTACATTACAGGACTACTTATACTGACGTCATAACTTGGTCCACGGGCATTCTGTTGTACGTGGTGCATCAAGGTCGGCCAAGGCCACCTTGATGCACCATGCCTGGATAGCCTTAAGTAAAAAGAGGGAAGAAAGGAGAGAAATTAATTATGCATAAAAATTTACGTGCAGTAACTTGTTTAAAGTTTAAGCTAAAGCTATTTATTTTAAAACCAGGTGAAATAAAATAATTTATTCATTAGGATTTTATTAAAATATTAAAAAATATTTTAAAATTAATTGCTAAATTTTTAAAAATAAGTAACTACCAGTGTAATTTTTAGAAAGTAAATATAATTAATTCTGCTATATAATTCAAAATTAAGCTTCTGGATAGAAGTGAAAGTTCTGATATATCGAGATGGCCTTGATCAGTAAAGGCAAAGAACTTATAAGAAAAAGAAGTTCAACTTTAACAAGGCGTAAGTGGCGACCTCAAGCGGTATTCCGATTCGTGTCGTGCATATTTTTAAGGCGTCCCGTGGCCGAGTGGTTAGCGCGCTTGTCTACTGATCTACGGGACCTGGGTTCGAGCCCAGGGTAAGGCATGGATGTTCGTGTTGTTTTTCTGCTGAGGTCCTGCCATCCTCTCAGACCTTCTGCTCTGGCATATAAATTGACAGGCTCCTGTCGGACCTCTGTGGCAAGCAGCTGCTTGAGGGGGTATTTATTATATTTTTAAGCTGAGAAAGGGCAAATGAGTTATGCATCAAAAAGTTATATTTGAAAAAAAAAGAAAATTAGTAACTTCACTTTGTATTTGGAAAAAATGATATCATGATTTTAATAAAGGTTTATTTTCTCCATTGGAATTATATTTTGTTGAACCAACAATTATAAATTGAACGGATAGAAAAAAGATTTCAAATTAGCCTGAAGTCAATTTATAGAATAAATTATTACAATTGAAAGTTTTTTTGGTTGTATAGAAGCAGGGAACAGAATCGATATCAATATACTTTGTAGGATATCAATGGGAAATTCTAACATAGGAAAAGCGAAGAGAATGGAAGTTGACAGTAACATGTAATTACAAAAGTGTTCGTCCCCTGTAATGTTCGTTTCACCCCTACGCCAAATGCACGATACTCGATTTTACATTAATCTCTATGGAAGCTAAACTTCTTCTCCCTCCACATTCTATGGTAGAGGCTGGTGGGCTTAGAAACGCTACCGTCCATCTGATGTAGTATTAAGTCGTGGTTCCGTGAGCAGGTGAGTCATACCTGTGCACGTTATAGAACACGCTAGATGGCCTTGACCGGAGGCTACCATCTGTCTCCTAACAGCTGTCTAGTGCAGTGTCTCGCAAACTGTGTGCCGCGAGAGATTCCAAGTGTGCCGCGAGAGATTTTTCAAATTGACACTAGATATTCCAAAGATTTTATTTTGATTTGACTTGTGTTATCGACGTGCTATCGACGTGCTTTAATAAAAATCTTTCAGATTTTATCAACTGGGATCTTGTAAGTATTTATCAAGCTTTTTCCACATTTTAGTATTAATTTTTGATTATTTCAAGCCATAGAATGGACAAATATTTAAAACAAACACCGAGTTATGATTAATTATATTTATTATTAGATTTATTTTAAATAAAATGCATTTAACGAAACTTCAATTTTCCTCTTTTTACGTAACCATCAAAAATTCTTTTTTATGTGTGCCGCGGAAAAAAAATAGATTCAGTGTGCCGCGGAAAAAAATTAGATTCAGTGTGCCACAGAGTAAAAAAGTTTGCGAGACACTGGTCTAATGGGTCCCCTCCCTCAACCTTCCCTGAGCCTTCGGGATCTTTGTGACCTGACCATTTAGCCCATTGTGTACAAAAAAGTACCGCTCAGAGGCGAAACAACCCAACCCTTTCACTTTAAACATAACTAATTATACATTTTACGGGAAAATAAGTTGTGTAAATTCGTTATAATTTTTTTAAATAACTCTTATATTGGTGTATATAGTAACTCTAACTCTGTCCAAAATAGGTTTAGATTTTTATTATTATTATTCCTCTGAATAAAATCTTTTCCTTTGCTCTTACTTTTTACGGATATAATTTGGTTTTTGAGTAAAATAAATTTAATTTTACTCCATCTGCTATCGAATTTGCCCTTAATACTATTTTCTGTGCAATTTCACAGAAAGGAGTTGTCCGGCCCAATTCTGTTTCACTGGTTTAAAGTTCTGTTCCACCCACTGAGATGGATAGTTAGGTCACAAGGACCAATGGTTTAAACGACTCTTTCACGAAAATCACTGAGATGGATGGTTAGGTCACAAGGACTACTGAGCTAAACGACTCTTTCACGAAAATCACTGAGATGGATGGTTAGGTCACAAGGACTACTGAGCTAAACGACTCTTTCACGAAAATCACTGAGATGGATGGTTAGGTCACAAGGACTACTGAGCTAAACGACTCTTTCACGAAAATCACTGAGATGGATGGTTAGGTCACAAGGACTACTGAGCTAAACGACTCTTTCACGAAAATCACTGAGATGGATGGTTAGGTCACAAGGACTACTGAGCTAAACGACTCTTTCACGAAAATCACTGAGATGGATGGTTAGGTCACAAGGACTACTGAGCTAAACGACTCTTTCACGAAAACCACTGAGATGGATGGTTAGGCCACAAGGACCACTGAGTTAAACGACTCTTTCACGAAAACCACTGAGTTAAACGACTCTTTCACGAAAACCACTGAGATGGATGGTTAGGTCACAAGGACCACTGAGTTAAACGACTCTTTCACAAAAACCACTGAGATGTATAGTTAGGTCACAAGGACCACTGAATTAAACGACTCTTTCACGAAAACCACTGAGATGGATGGTTAGGTCACAAGGACCACTGAATTAAACGACTCTTTCACGAAAACCACTGAGATGGATGGTTAGGCCACAAGGACCACTGAGCTAAACGACTCTTTCACGAAAACCACTGAGATGGATGGTTAGGCCACAAGGACCACTGAGTTAAACGACTCTTTCACGAAAACCACTGAGATGTATAGTTAGGTCACAAGGACCACTGAGTTAAACGACTCTTTCACGAAAACCACTGAGACGGATGGTTAGGTCACAAGGACCACTGAGTTAAACGACTCTTTCACGAAAACCACTGAGATGTATAGTTAGGTCACAAGGACCACTGAATTAAACGACTCTTTCACGAAAACCACTGAGATGGATGGTTAGGTCACCTTGACCACTGAGTTAAACGACTCTTTCACGAAAACCACTGAGATGGATGGTTAGGTCACAAGGACCACTGAATTAAACGACTCTTTCACGAAAACCACTAAGATGGATGGTTAGGTCACAAGGACCAATGAGTTAAACGACTCTTTCACGAAAACCATTGAGACGGATGGTTAGGTCACATGGACCACTGAGTTAAACGACTCTTTCACGAAAACCACTGAGATAGATGGTTAGGTCACAAGGACCACTGAATTAAACGACTCTTTCACGAAAACCACTAAGATGGATGGTTAGATCACAAGGACCAATGAGTTAAACGACTCTTTCACGAAAACCATTGAGATGGATGGTTAGGTCACATGGACCACTGAGTTAAACGACTCTTTCACGAAAACCACTGAGATAGATGGTTAGGCCATTCATTGTGACCTAACCTTGTTTAACCCAATGGACTTGTGAAATAATCATTTAACACACTGATCCTTGTGATCCTAGTGATCCTTGGGGTCCTTGTGACCTAGTCATTTAACCCAATGGTTCCCAATTGGAACGCCACTGCCTCCTAAGGAGTATTTGGTTTGTTGGACAGAAAACGGGATTACTACCACCATCTAACGTTCAACTGGCTTTATAGAGGAAAGATTATTTTTATTTCCATAAAGGATACATGGGGTTAGAAAGTTGGATTCTTTTATTTCAGATCGGCACTTTTTTGCACACAGTAGGCTAAACAGCCAGGTCACAAAAGCCCCTAGAACTCAGAGAAGGTTGCGGGAGGGGACCCACTGGCACTGCTGTTAGAAGACAGATGGTAGTCTCCCGTCAAAGCTTTCCAGCAAGTTCTTTAATGCGCACTGGGCATGGCTCTTCCGCAGACGGAGCCATGGTTTAACGTCTCATCTAACGGACGGTTCACTTTCCAAGCTCATCAGTGTCCACATTCTGAGTGCAGTGTCATCAGTGTCCACTCTCTGAGGGCAGTGTCATCAGTGTCCACTCTCTGAGGGCAGTGTCATCAGTGTCCATTCTCTGAGTTCAGTGTCATCACTGTCCACTCTCTGAGTTCAGTGTAATCAGTGTCCACTCTCTGAGTGCAGTGTCATCAGTGTCCACTCTCTGAGGGCAGTGTCATCAGTATCCACTCTCTGAGGGCAGTGTCATCACTGTCCACTCTCTGAGTTCAGTGTCATCACTGTCCACTCTTTGAGTGCCGTGTCATCAGTGTCCATTCTCTGAGTTCAGTGTCGTCAGTGTCCACTCTCTGAGGGCAATGTCATCAGTGTCCATTCTCTGAATTCAGTGTCATCAGTGTCCACTCTCTGAGGGCGGTGTCATCAGTGTCCACTCTCTGAGTTCAATGTCATCAGTGTCCACTCTCTGAGTTCAGTGTCATCACTGTCCACTCTCTGAGTTCAGTGTCATCAGTGTCCATTCTCTGAGTTCAGTGTCGTCAGTGTCCACTCTCTGAGGGCAATGTCATCAGTGTCCATTCTCTGAATTCAGTGTCATCGGTGTCCACTCTCTGAGGGCAGTGTCATCAGTGTCCACTCTCTGAGTTCAGTGTCATCAGTGTCCACTCTCTGAGTTCAGTGTCATCAGTGTCCACTCTCTGAGTGCAGTGTCATCAGTATCCATTCTCTGAGTTCAGTGTCATCGGTGTCCATTCTCTGAGTTCAGTGTCATCAGTGTCCACTCTCTGAGTTCAGTGTCATCACTGTCCACTCTCTGAATTCAGTGTCATCAGTGTCCACTCTCTGAGTTCAGTGTCATCAGTGTTCACTCTCTGAGGGCAGTGTCATCAGTGTCCACTCTCTGAGTTCAGTGTCATCACTGTCCACTCTCTGAGTTCAGTGTCATCAGTGTCCATTCTCTGAGTTCAGTGTCATCAGTGTCCATTCTTTGAGTTCAGTGTCATCAATGTCCACTCTCTGAGGGCAGTATCATCAGTATCCACTCTCTGAGTGCAGTATCATCAGTGTCCACTCTCTGAAGGCAGTGTCATCAGTGTCCACTCTCTGAGGACAGTGTCATCAGTGTCCACTCTCTGAGGGCAGAGTGGTTGTTTTGCGGAGATAAATCTCAAATCTGGCATAGTTGGGACTCTAACCTGGGAACTGCAGACTTCGTGTCTTTAAGTACTAACGACATCCCACCCACCCACTTTTCACGGCGGGGGTAGCTAAGTCCGTAGCATGCCAGACTCGTAATCTGCAGTTCCCGGTTCGAATCTCAGCTGGGCCAGAGTTGTGGTTTATTTCTTCAAAACTCCCCGCCTGCCAACGATCACTAGGGGATACCAATGGGCTTGAAAAGGCCGTCGTCCCGCTGATTGGACGTTACGCCGTGGCTCAGTGTGCGGGAAAGCCATACCCTATGCACGTTAAAGAACACGCTGGAAGGCCTTATCAGGAGGTTACCATCTGTCTCTCAGCATCTGTCTTGTGGGCCCCCTCCCCCAACTTCTCTGAGCCATCGGGGTCCATGTGACCTGGCCGTTTAGCCCATTGTGTGCCAAATAAGTACCGCTCAGAGGTAAAACTACCCAACCCAACCAGCCCAACTTTAATTTTAGAGTCCCTCTGTATTTCTATAATTTTAAGCTTTGATTTAAAAATATATAAAAAAGTGAATAAATTTTGGAAGTCTTTAACCAATTTGAAACTTGTGCGCAGAAAGCTTAAATATTCAATGACAAAGAAATGCTGCAGTGTTAGGAGACGGAAAGCTCCATTTGATGATATTATCACGCAAACATTCATCACGTGACAACTGTGTCCAATCACGAACTGGCACTGCCAAGTCATCTTCTAAAGCGATTCTAAGCAAAGCATTTGCTCACGCTATATACCGATATGTCGTCCTAATTGCAAACAAAGCCTAAAATATGATCCACCGTCACTGCATCTATTAACGATAGCAACATACAAATTAGTGATGAATCGCTTCTTTTAAAGAGGGGTTTGAGGTTTGGTAAACAGGCATTAAGCAAGGGACGACAGATGTTTCTAGAGAAGCCAGTTCACGTTGTGCAACAGCTATAGTAACTTCTGTTGTCTAGTTTACTAATGCTTGGTGAAAAATCGAAACCATCTCATCAGTGATCATTGGAATTAATTATTCATCTCATTGGCTGTCAAAAAGTTTTGTTTTATATCTAGTAATTGCAGGCAGCGATATCGTATTATCGCATAAAGCTTTTTTTCCGTGTATTTTTATCTTGCATTGTGTAATTACGTCGGCCAAGTCAGCAAAATACTTTTTTCGTATATTTCAGTAAACTTAAAAAAAAATGTTGTCCACATGGTAATCTTACAAAACGTGCTTTGTTCGTTAAAAAAATAAAGTTTTAAAAATGTTAAATGATGGCAATTTTGGAGGAGAAGTTTCAGAATCATTTTCTAACTATAATCCTAAAGTATTCTTCTGCCCTCGATATCTCAATGCGCTTGATAACCTCTCTGATGTCCTCTTTTGCGCTTGATAACCTCTCTGATGTCCTCTTTTGCGCTTGATAACTTAATGTATTCTTTTTACCACGATATTCTAATGTATTCTTTTGCTCTCGATATCTTAATGCATTCTTTTTCTCTCGATATCTTAATGTATTCTTTTGCCCTCGATATCTTAATGCATTCTTTTTCTCTCGATATCTTAATGTATTCTTTTGCCCTCGATATCTTAATGTATTCTTTTGCCTTCGATATTTTAATGTATTCTTTTGCCTTCGATATCTTAATGTATTCTTTTGCCTTCGATATCTTAATGTATTCTTTTGCCTTTGATATCTTAATGTATTCTTTTGCCCTCCATAACTTAATGTATTCTTTTGCCTTCGATATCTTAATGTATTCTTTTGCCTTCGATATCTTAATGTATTCTTTTGCCCTCGATATTCTAAATATTCTTTGATCCTCGATATCTTAATGTATTCTTTTGCCTTCGATATTTTAATGTATTCTTTTGCCTTCGATATCTTAATGTATTCTTTTGCCTTCGATATCTTAATGTATTCTTTTGCCTTTGATATCTTAATGTATCCTTTTGCCCTCGATAACTTAATGTATTCTTTTGCCTTCGATATCTTAATGTATTCTTTTGCCTTCGATATCTTAATGTATTCTTTTGCCCTCGATATTCTAAATATTCTTTGATCCTCGATATCTTAATGTATTCTTTTGTCCTCGTTATCTTAATGTATTCTTTTGCCTTCGATATTTTAATGTATTCTTTTGCCTTCGATATCTTAATGTATTCTTTTGCCTTCGATATCTTAATGTATTCTTTTGCCTTCGATATCTTAATGTATTCTTTTGCCTTTGATATCTTAATGTATTCTTTTGCCCTCGATATCTTAATGTATTCTTTTGCCTTCGATATCTTAATGTATTCTTTTGCCTTCGATATCTTAATGTATTCTTTTGCCTTTGATATCTTAATGTATTCTTTTGCCCTCGATATCTTAATGTATTCTTTTGCCTTCGATATTTTAATGTATTCTTTTGCCTTCGATATCTTAATGTATTCTTTTGCCTTCGATATCTTAATGTATTCTTTTGCCTTTGATATCTTAATGTATTCTTTTGCCCTCCATAACTTAATGTATTCTTTTGCCTTCGATATCTTAATGTATTCTTTTGCCTTCGATATTTTAATGTATTCTTTTGCCTTCGATATCTTAATGTATTCTTTTGCCTTCGATATCTTAATGTATTCTTTTGCCTTTGATATCTTAATGTATCCTTTTGCCCTCGATAACTTAATGTATTCTTTTGCCTTCGATATCTTAATGTATTCTTTTGCCTTCGATATCTTAATGTATTCTTTTGCCCTCGATATTCTAAATATTCTTTGATCCTCGATATCTTAATGTATTCTTTTGTCCTCGTTATCTTAATGTATTCTTTTGCCTTCGATATTTTAATGTATTCTTTTGCCTTCGATATCTTAATGTATTCTTTTGCCTTCGATATCTTAATGTATTCTTTTGCCTTCGATATCTTAATGTATTCTTTTGCCTTTGATATCTTAATGTATTCTTTTGCCCTCGATATCTTAATGTATTCTTTTGCCTTCGATATCTTAATGTATTCTTTTGCCTTCGATATCTTAATGTATTCTTTTGCCTTTGATATCTTAATGTATTCTTTTGCCCTCGATATCTTAATGTATTCTTTTGCCTTCGATATTTTAATGTATTCTTTTGCCTTCGATATCTTAATGTATTCTTTTGCCTTCGATATCTTAATGTATTCTTTTGCCTTTGATATCTTAATGTATTCTTTTGCCCTCCATAACTTAATGTATTCTTTTGCCTTCGATATCTTAATGTATTCTTTTGCCTTCGATATCTTAATGTATTCTTTTGCCCTCGATATTCTAAATATTCTTTGATCCTCGATATCTTAATGTATTCTTTTGCCTTCGATATTTTAATGTATTCTTTTGCCTTTGATATCTTAATGTATCCTTTTGCCCTCGATATCTTAATGTATTCTTTTGCCTTCGATATCTTAATGTATTCTTTTGCCTTCGATATCTTAATGTATTCTTTTGCCCTCGATATTCTAAATATTCTTTGATCCTCGATATCTTAATGTATTCTTTTGTCCTCGTTATCTTAATGTATTCTTTTGCCTTCGATATTTTAATGTATTCTTTTGCCTTCGATATCTTAATGTATTCTTTTGCCTTCGATATCTTAATGTATTCTTTTGCCTTCGATATCTTATTGTATTCTTTTGCCTTTGATATCTTAATGTATTCTTTTGCCCTCGATAACTTAATGTATTCTTTTGCCTTCGATATTTTAATGTATTCTTTTGCCTTCGATATCTTAATGTATTCTTTTGCCTTCGATATCTTAATGTATTCTTTTGCCTTTGATATCTTAATGTATTCTTTTGCCCTCGATAACTTAATGTATTCTTTTGCCTTCGATATCTTAATGTATTCTTTTGCCTTAGATATCTTAATGTATTCTTTTGACCTCGATATTCTAAATATTCCTTGATCCTCGATATCTTAAAGTATTCTTTTGCCCTCGTTATCTTAATGTATTCTTTTGCCCTCAGTACCTTAATGTTTTCTTTTGCCCTCGATACTTTAGAGTATGATTATGCGAAATCCAATGCCTTCAATAGCTATTTTCATGATACCGTTAACGAAGTGCTACTGAACCGTAATGAAAAGTTTCATGGCAATTATAAATATCATATTAAATGGGTAGATCATACATTTTATGCCATGCTAATTGTTATTCAAGAGATCTGTAACATGGTGAATGAACTAGGAGCTGCTAAGTCAACAGCAATTGATGATATATATATATTAACGTAATTAAAAAAGTTTTTCGTACAATAAAATATTCATAAATATTCTCACAAAAGTATAACAAAAAACATTTTATTTACTACCGTTTTAAATTTAACAAATTAAATTACTTAAAGTTTTGACACGCATTGAATTTCCTTCCGTTTTCAAACGGCTGTCGGGAGCCATTGCATTTAAGTGGCCCTGATAAAGGTAAAAGGTTGAATGAATGACCTATAATTATAGATTAGCGAATAGGGAATTAATTACCAAAGTCAGTTAAAATTAAACATTTTCATAAAAATTCTTACTACACCCAAAGTTTACACCAAACACGAAAAATACTCTTCAGCCCACAGAAAAATGCTTTTGCAGGTCTTAAGTTGCGCTACGCAATGTTTCCCCCAATTGTGTCCCCATCACTAACATTCACCCACGTACTCACAACACCCAAATCCACTTGTATACGTCATTACTCCCAGTGCCGTTACCCACCAAACAACAACCATTAGTATGCACGTCAACTCAGAATTCACCCCGACTTGCCATCATTGTTCCATAGCGCTCCCGAACCTCCGCCACGGGAGCCCACTGTTTGGAAACACTTAACGTGCTAATCCACCCCCACTTATTTGCCCTGAACAATCACAAGAGTTTGTCTCTACCTTACAGACCCTCACAATGATTCTTCAGTCTTTGGACTCCAGAGGAACAGGAAAAACTCGCACCACCAGAATTGGGATCCCATTAACTCACACAAAAGCAGTGTCCTCTGTGAATCCTGGACTCTCCATCCTCCCTTTCTCTCTATCCCCGCATCCTGATGTGATCCCGCCTCCCCTTCTTCCTCCTCCCGCGACAACCACCTCCACTTACAATCTACAAAGCATCCTCCTCATAGCGAACGGGGATGTATTCAAGTATGCGAAGTGCTGCGTGTGGTTCCTCACGGGACGGCTTTTGTTGTGCAAATGGGCCGACAATGAGTTGAAAGTGGGAGGAGCGTGCTGAATAACATGTACGCATGACGTCTCGACGGCGATGCTAGACACATACACCCCATCTTTTCATCATCATCCTCCTCTTTCTCCTTCATCACCTCCATCCTCAGAGGCAAACAATGACCTACTCTGCATCCGTGCCCTGAAGCTGTAATTAGCCAGAACACCAAAGACTTGAAGTTCTCAGCTTTTGCAACAAAGATCGGGCTGCCCCCAGTCAGGTACATTGTCACCTACGATAGAGCTATGCGACAGCCCGTTGGTGAACTTTGACCTGACCTTTGACGGGACAATACACGCTCATTAACGAAGAGGCGGAGATCTTTTAGACCTCATCGATATCACGGGGTACTTACCAGAGCTACTATATCATACTCTTCCCAGACTAAGACTACTTCGATGGTTAAGGCTAATACGATTATTATGATGACTTCACGTATGGAGAGAAATTTTTATCAATATATCTACAATATTACTGCAGGTAGTTTTAAGATGTAACTAACAGTGAACATAATATTAAATATATTGCTTTTACAGTAATATAGTGTAAAATTTATAAATAATAAAACTCTTAAATAAATACTTATTTAACCATTGCAATTAATTGTTGTGTTATTTATTCATTTGTTAGTAATATTATCACATTTAATTTATTTTATATTAGTAATATTATATTATTTTATTTATTAATTTTTTTTACCTTATATAACGTCATCAAATTAGTTACATTAATTGTTCTTATTGATAAATAGAAGAATAGTGATTGCCCCTGGGACTTTTAAGAATCTATGGAGAGTATGGAAAAATAGGCGTATACACCTAAAGACTAAAATTAGGCTGTAAAATAGTTTGATTCTTTCTAAGAAACTTGATGCCTTTGATTCTAGATGCTTACGCAGCATCTTGCCATTAGGTGGTGTAACTTTGTAAGTAACGATGAGGTTAGGCAAAGGAGTATGCAATCTCCTTTAAGCAGCATATTGTGCAGAGAGAAATTCCGTTGGTTTGGCCATGTTGCCCGTATGGGTAATTAGAGATTGGCGAATAGGGTTATGAACAGTGTGCCTAAAGGCCTCAGAAAGAAGGGGAGACCTAGGATGCGGTGGGCATACAATGTCAAACAGGACCTTGTTAGAATTGGTGTGCAGTGGCCAGATGCAGTAGATGTAGCTCAGGATAGACTTTCTTGGAGAACTAAATTGCATAGTCCGGTTGGACCTCCATAGCCCATGGCTGCATCAGGATTCTGTATGTATGTATTTATGTACATATGTATGTAATTATTGTTATGAATTATTCCATTTTTCTTCATTTGTTAAATGTATAATAAAGCAGCCTCTAGTAATATTATACTACAAATTATAAGAGAGAGAAAAAAATCCCTCCTTTCATTACGTCATCAAAATCATTGTCATGGCTTTAACTGTTACAGTAGGAACGCTCTCAATGGAAATAAAATTTGCAAAATCGAGTTTACTTCTGAATAAAATTCTCAGTTTTCTTCCAAAAAAAATCATCAGTTTACTTCTAAACAAAATTACAAGTTTATTTCTAAACAAAATTATCAGTTTTCCTCCAAACAAAATCATTATTTATTTTTGAGCAAAATTATCAGTTTACTTCTAAACAAAATTATTATTTACTTCCGACCAAAATCAGCATTTACTTCTAAGCAAAACTATCAGTTTACTTCTAAAATCAGCATTTACTTCTAAGCAAAACTATCAGTTTACTTCTAAAATCAGCATTTACTTCTAAGCAAAACTATCAGTTTACTTCTAAAATCAGCATTTACTTCTAAGCAAAACTATCAGTTTACTTCTAAAATCAGCATTTACTTCTAAGCAAAACTATCAGTTTACTTCTAAAATCAGCATTTACTTCTAAGCAAAACTATCAGTTTACTTCTAAAATCAGCATTTACTTCTAAGCAAAACTATTAGTTTACTTCTAAAATCAGCATTTACTTCTAAGCAAAACTATCAGTTTACTTCTAAAATCAGCATTTACTTCTAAGCAAAATTATCAGTTTACTTCTAAAATCAGCATTTACTTCCAAACAAAATCATTGTTTACTTCTAAATAAAATTATAAGTTTACTTCTAAACAAAATTATCGTTTACTTCTGAACAAAATCATTATTTACTTCCAAACAAAATTATCATTTACTTCTGCTCAAAATTATCAATATACCTTTAAACCAAATCATCGTTTTCTTCTAAACAAAATTATCAGTTTACTTCTAAAAAAAATCATATATGCTTCTAAACAAAATCATCATTTGCTTCTAAACAAAATTATTATTTACTTCCAATCAAAATTATCAGTATACTTTTAAACTAAATCATCATTTTCTTCTAAATTAAATCATCATTTAGGTTTAAACAAAATCATCATTTAGTTCTAAAAAAATAACATGGTTATTTCTAAACAAAATCATTATTTACTTCCAAACAAATCATCCTTTACTTCTAAATGAAGTTATCAGCTTACATCGAAACAAATCATCGTTTACTTCAAAAACAAAATCGCCATTTACTTCAAAACAAATCACCTCTTACTTCTAATCGAGGTCTACGATTATTCTAAACAAAATCATCGTTACGTCTGGACAAAATCATCATTTACTTGTAAAAAAAAATCATCATTTACTTTTACACAAAATTATTAGTTAACTTCGAAACAAAATCATCAACATTGGATTAATATGCTTAAAAAAATCTTCTACAGAGATGCTTCAAACTTTAAATCATCATTATAGGCAGTTTGTAAGCTTCAGTTTTAATCAATCAAGTCCACAACTTTAACAACCTCTAGAGTAACAATCAAAAAGACTTACAAATATTTAACTGCTTAAATTATGAGCGAGAAGAAATATGTCTCCTTTTTAATCAAGGTGTTTTCATCTCTCTAAGAAGTCTCGTTTTTTTCTAATCGGATTTTGTCACTGATGAGTAAAGGATGATGAGGAGTCCTCACTGATGAGGAGTTTTTTATTTTCGGAATAACTAGTTAGCCAAAACAGCAAAGAAACAACTAATAAATTTAAAGCTGATTTACTTCTCTCTGCTGTGTGGTCTTGCAGCTTATCCCTCTTTCTTAATAGGAAAGACATCATCTGTTTTGTTTCGTGTTGCAATAATCTTATACACGGCATCGCAAATACAACTGGAGTACTCCGTCTCCTAATCTCCCATTCTGTTTAGCCTCACGGACTCCAGGCATTTGCATGTGAGATAAGAGAGATAAGAACCTCGAAGTGAAAGGACTCGAGGAGGGAGATGCACAAAATAATAAGAACCGAAAAAGAGTATACGTATTTATATATGAACAAGCATCTTTGGTGAGTCAATGTAGCACGTTGAACGCATGGAACCGCACAATCCCATGGGTTTTATGGCCAGAAAGGATTAGGATTATTTAAAGTAGATTACCCAGACTGTCTTTTCAGCAGTTTTGGCAACTGAATATTTAACTTATCGTGTGGGGGCTATGGAACGAGTTTTTTTTTTTTACCAAGACGGTGGAATTTAAAATGCATTTGCATTTGGAAGAAGATAAATTGAAGAGAGAGCTGCTTTGTTTACCATAGGGATGAACGACAGACAAATAATAACGTTGGTTTGTTCATCTGCGCATTTTGGATTCATATGGAAAACGGGGAAATGGATGTTGGAAATGATCCGGAATTTAATATTAATGGATGAAACTATGTAAAAACGGGTTTCGTTTTGGTAGTTGGTAAATATCAATATCCAAAGAAATATGAAATTGGTATTATTCTGTTTTGGGGCGTATAAAGGCTTAAAGAGAACGGAGCCACAGCTTTTCGTATCATGCAGTTTACTTTTATGGCATTCAGAAGTAATCATGGATGCTTCCAGACACGTGGAATGAAACGATATAAGGAGATTATTTCGATATTTGTTTTTTTGTCACAACGCGAATGTTTCTTATTGGAAGGAAAATGTTGCTTTAATGCATAAGCAATCGCTAAGCCGTATTGCGATTCACATTGCTGATAATATTTATTGGTTGAGATGAAATGGATGTTGGAGAAAAATAAATGATGACTACATTGTGCTCTCGTCAGTTATTCAGTCAGATTTCATGGGGACGGGTGTGGCTCTCAGTCGGTAGCGCGCCAGGCTCGTAATATGATGGTTCCAAGACCTTTAGGTTTGCCTGCCAGGCTCGTAATATGATGGTTCCAAGACCTTTAGGTTTACGTGCCAGGCTCGTAATATGATGGTTCCAAGACCTTTAGGTTAACGTGCCAGGCTCGTAATATGATGGTTCCAAGACCTTTTAGGTTTACCTGTCTGGCTCATAATATGATGGTTCCAAGACCTTTAGGTTTACATGTCAGGCTCGTAATATGATGGTTTCAAGACCTTTAGGTTTGCCTGCCAGGCTCGTAATATGATGGTTCCAAGACCTTTAGGTTTACCTGCCAGGCTCGTAATATGATGGTTCCAAGACCTTTAGGTTTACCTGCCAGGCTCGTAATATGATGGTTCCAAGACCTTTAGGTGTACCTGCCAGGCTCGTAATATGATGGTTCCAAGACCTTTAGGTTTACGTGCCAGACTCGTAATATGATGGTTCCAAGACCTTTAGGTTTACGTGCCAGGCTCGTAATATGACGGTTCCAAGACCTTTAGGTTTACGTGCCAGGCTCGTAATATGACGGTTCCAAGACCTTTAGGTTTACGTGCCAGGCTCGTAATATAATGGTTCCAAGACCTTTAGGTTTACTTGCCAGGCTCGTAATACTGATGAGTAAAGGAGTCTTTTTATTTTTCGGAATAACCATCTAGCCAAAACTGCAAAGAAACAACTAAGAAATTTAAAACTGATTTACTTCTCTATGCTGTGTGGTCTTGCTCTCCTTAAGCCTTTAGATTCTCCTCTGTGTGGTCTTGCTCTCCTTAAGCCTTTAGGTTGCTATTCTCCTTAAGCCTTTAGGCTCCAAGGTTCGAGTCCCAGCTGGTAGAGCGTTGAGATTTATCTCCGCAAAACTCTCCACTTTACTCTCGGTCAGCAGGGGACACTGATGTGTCTGGAAACCCCTCCATCCCTCGGATAGACGTTAAGTAGTTGTCGCGTGTATGGGAGAGCCATACCCTATGCACGTTAAAGAACATACTGGATAGCCTTGACGGGAGGCTACCATCAGTCTCCCAACAACTGTCCCACCAAACTTCTCTGAGACTTCGAGGTTCTTGTAGCCTGGCCATTTAGCCCATTGTGTGCAAAAAAAGTGCCTCTCAGAGGTAAAACAAAAAAAAAAAAATATTCTTCCTCCAAAAAATAAAGGAAGAAACAATTAACGGGTTGGATTATTTTACCTTTGAGCGGCACTTTTTTGCACACCATGGGCTAAATGGCCAGGTCACGAGAACCCTGAAGGCTCAGAGAAGGTTGGAGGAGGGGACCCACTGGAACAGCTGTTGGGAGACAGATGACAGCCTCCCGTCAAAGCCACCCAGCGTGTTCTTTAACTTTCGGATGTTTTACCTCTGAGCGGCAGCACACCATGGGCTAAATGGCTAGGTCACGAGGATCCTGAAGGCTCAGAGAAGGTTGGGTGAGGGGACCCACTGGAACAGCTGTTGGGAGACAGATGGTAGCCTCCCGTCAAGGCCATTCAGCGTGTTCTTTAACGTGCACAGGGTATGGCTCTCCCGCACACGGCTTAACGGCCACGGCTTAACCACGGCTAAAGCCTTTGGGGCCACGGCTTAACGTACCATCCGACGGACGGCGGCCTTTCCAAGCCCATCGGTAAAATTTAGCAGGAATAGATTATGTCAAATAATCTTCAGCGGTGCGTGATAGTAACGTAGCTTCGAAGAGAGAGATTTTTAGTGACAATATAAAAAAATCTAAAAATTCGAAATACACCTATCCCTCGATTTACACGGTACTCAGTTCATACAATTTTGGCTTTGCACAGTCAAAAAATGCAACCAGTTTCGATTTACACGGTACTGACTGAGATTTCCTTTCTATGTACGTCTCAGTCAGTACCGTGTAAATCGAAACTGGTTACATTTTTTGACCGTGCAAAGCCAAAATTGTGTGAACTGAGTACCGTGTAAATCGAGGGATAGGTGTACTTATCTTTTTACCTGCACCCTTAAAGTTTGGCTAAAAGCCAATAGCGCACAATTTTCGTAATCTGCAGTTCCCAGGTTTGAGTCCCACCTGGGCCAGTATTGAGATTTATCTCCCAAAAACTTCCATCCTATTCTCGGTGAGAAAGGGGACACCGATGGGCTTGGAAACGATACTGTCCATCGGATGGGACATTAAGCCATGGTTCTGTCTGCAGGAGAACCAACAATGTACAAGTTAAAAAAACACGCTGGTTGGCCTTGACAGGAGTCTTCCATCTCTCTCTCCTAACATATATCTAGTAACCTTCGCCAACCCTCTCTAAGCAATTGGGGTCCTTGTGACCTGTCAATTTAGAAAACGTGCAGCTCGGAGGTAAAACAACTGCTCTACGGAGGGTGTTCAAAAAGTTCTTGACACGTGTCTATATATTTGCACTCGTTCCTTCAAAGTTAACGAGCTACGACTTGTTTAAAAGCTTGTCTAAACTTGTCATTACATGTTCAAAACAAATGCCATATCATCATTCCTTTCTTCGCTGGTGGAGCGTCGTGTTCGGTTTGCGAAATCTGTGCGTTGTTGCTATGGAGCCTACTGAAGACTGGGAAAGATTTTGCATTTTCACAGCGATGAGGCTTGGGTACGAGCAACAAAAAATAAAGCCGATTTATCACAAGTATATGGGGATCATGTCTTCATATGGCAGTGTTATGGATGGATGCGCAAATTCAGGAAAGATCATCAGAGTTTCGAAAACCTCCCTCGTGCAGGAAGATTGAAGGAGGCCTTGAAAGAGTTGTTTGGGTTGTTTTACCTCTGAGCGGCACTTTTTTGCACACCATGGGCTAAATGGCTAGGTCACATGGACCCCGAAGGCTCAGAGAAGGTTGGGGGAGAGGACCCACCTGAACAGCTGTTGGGAGACAGATGGTAGCCTCCCGTCAAGGTCATCCAGCGTGTTCTTTAACGTGCACAGGGGCCACGGCTCTCCCGCACACGGAGTCACGGCTTAAAGTCCCATCCGACGGACGGCGGCCTTTCCAAGCTCATCGGTGTCCCCTACTGACCGTGGGCAGGGCGGGGGATTTTGCGGAGATAAATCTCAACGCTGACCCAGCTGGGACTCGAACCTGGGAACTACAGATTACGAGCCTGGCGCGCTATCGACTGAGCCACCCCCGCCCCCCCGCCTTGAAAAAGAGAACCATCATTGTTCGAGAACTCATTAAGGAAAATTCACACATCACCGCTCAGGTAATTAGTTTAGATGTCAGGGTATCGATTGGCACTCTGGAAACAATTATTCATCAGCATTTAAAGTTCTGAAAGATCTGTGCCATATGGGCACTCCATAAATGGATAGAACAGGGAAAAAATGGTTAGAGTCGACTCGTGCAAGGAGATGTTGGAAATGTTTGAACCTAATGGCCCTAAACGGTTAACAGACATTGTCACAGGAGATGAGACGTGGTTTTACTTCTATACAACTCCCAGAAAGATCGATAACTATATTTGAGTTGCGGAAGATGAACCGCCTTCTCAAATCCTCAGATAAGACTCTCGCTCAAGGAAGAGGATGTTCACAATTTATATCAATTCCCAAGGAGTGGTTACGTTGTTTTACCTTTGAGAGGCACTTTTTTGCACACCATGGGCTAAATGGCCAGGTCACATGGACCCCGAAGGCTCAGAGAAGGTTGGGGTTACCATCTGTCTCCCAACAACTGTCCCACCAAACTTCTCTGAGACTTCGAGGTTCTTGTAGCCTGGCCATTTTGCCCATTGTGTGCAAAAAAAGTGCCTCTCAGAGGTAAAACAAAAAAAATATTCTTCCTCCAAAAAATAAAGGAAGAAAAAATTAGCGGGTTGGATTATTTTACCTCTGAGCGGCACTTTTTTGCACACCATGGGCTAAATGGCCAGGTCACATGGACCCCGAAGGTTCAGAGAAGGTTGGGGGAGGGGAACCACTGGAACAGCTGTTGGGAGACAGATGGTAGCCTCCCGTCAAGGCCATCCAGCGTGTTCTTTAACGTGCACACGGTATGACTCTCCCGTCACACGGGGCCACGGCTTAACGTCCCATCCGACGGACGGCGGCCTTTCCAAGCCCATCGGTGTCCCCTACTGACCGTGGGCAGGGCGGGAAATTTTGCGGAGATAAATCTCAACGCTGACCCAGCTGGGACTCGAACCTGGGAACTACAGATTACGAGCCTGGCGCGCTACCGATTGAGCCACCCCCGCCCCAAGCCTAGCGGAAACAACACTGGTTTCTAACATGAATAATGTATTGCATACATTTCATTGTGCTATTCCACAATTCAAACTTAATAAAGCATTGGAATATCTTATATATAAAAGCAATAGAATTATTTTGATGCAAAATGTTTAGTTTCTGCATTAACCAAACATTTTTTTTGGATACGTAGAGTTTTACTAGCTGTAAGAACCATTAGTTGTGTAGCATTCATCGCACTGCTCCATATAATTTGTCAGATGTGAGACATAGTGCGCCATCTATGAGCAGCTCAAATCACTATAAAGCTGAATATGTATTACTCTAAATGTTAATTTCAAATATCATTGCTTTTCAAATTATAAATATATGGAACCAAAATCATTCCATCTTAAATGTATAAAAGAGTATTCTGTATGTTTTAATAGTTATCAATAAAACAGCATGTTTTTGCAGCTCGTTTTACAGCTGCAAAATTTACACACATTCATTCTCTCATGTTTTACACAGTACATTCTCTCATGTTTTAATAGTTATCAATAACTATTAAAAATTCATGACACAGTACATTCTCTCATGTTTTAATAGTTATCAATAAAACCAATAGCATTTTCTGACAATAATAATTTTCATACCTAACAATGGGTCACTTTTTAAATGAACTTAAAATTGCAACACTTGTTTTCTATATTTAAAAAACATTTAAATTTATTTTTAAGATGCATTTTTTGATACCACAGAGCTCAAGCATATGTTATTACCTATCTTCCTTCCACAAAATTCCCCGCCCTACCACTGTCAGTAGGGGACACCGATGGGCTTGGAAAGGCCGCCGTCCGTCGGATGGGACGTTAAGCCGTGGTCCGTGTGCGGGAGAGCCATACCCTGTGCACGTTAAAGAACATACTGGATGGTCTTGACGGGAGACTACCATCTGTCTCCCAACAGCTGTTCCAGTGGGTCCCCTCCCCCAACCTTCTCTGAGCCTTCGGGGTCCATGTGACCTGGCCATTTAGCCCATGGTGTGCAAAAAAAGTGCCGCTCAGAGGTAAAACAACCCAACGTTAAAGAACACGCTGGATGGCCTTGATGGGAGACTACCATATGTCTCCCAACAGTTGTTCCAGTGGGTCCCCTCCACCAACCCTCTCTGAGCCTTTGGGGGTCCATGTGACCTGGCCATTTAGCCCATGGTGTGCAAAAAAATGTGCCGCTCAGAGGTAAAACAACCCAACGTTAAAGAACACGCTGGATGGCCTTGATGGGAGGCTACCATATGTCTCCCAACAGCTGTTCCAGTGGGTCCCCTCCCCCAACATTCTCTGAGCCTTCTGGGTCCTTGCGACCTGGCCATTTAGCTCATGGTGTGCAAAAAAATGCCGCTCAGAGGTATAACAACCCAAACCAACCTATCTTCCTATTGCTTTCCTCTCGTCTCTTGTCAGTTTGTGGATTTGTCAAAATAGTCGTTCCATCATATATTTCGGTAGCGAAGGATAAACTTGATGATCTATGTATCAAATGAAAGCTTGTGATGCGGAGAATGTCATAGGGATAAAAAAACTGATCCCCATGCTATTTTTGCATCCAGAGAGCGCGTGTCGAAAGTAAGGACTATGCGTTTAATGAAAGTTATTGGTAAGGGGAGTGTCACTTGGATTGTTTCAAGGCCTTTTAAGTCCATCGGTATCCCCTACTGACCGTGGGCAGGGTGCGGAATTTTTCGGAGATAAATCTCAACACTGGCTCATCTGGCACTCAAACCTGGGAACTGCAAATTATGATACTAGCGCGCTACCGACTGAGCCATCCTCCAGGCGGGACTCGAACATGGGAATTGCAGATTAGGAGCCTGGTGCGCTATCGACTGAGCCCCCCTCACTCGGTGGGACTTCAACATGGGTTGGGTTGTTATACCTCTGAGCGGCACTTTTTTGCACACCATGGGCTAAATGGCCAGGTCACATGGACCCCGAAGGCTCAGAGAAGGTTGGGGGAGGGGACCCACTGGAACAGCTGTTGGGAGACAGATGGTAGCCTCCCGTCAAGACCATCCAGTATGGCTCTCCACACACGGGGGCCACGGCTTAACGTCCCATCCGACGGACGGCGGCCTTTCCAAGCCCATCGGGGAATTTTGCGGAGATAAATCTCAACGCTGACCGAGCTGGGACTCGAACCTGGGAACTACAGATTACGAGCCTGGCGCGCTACCGACTGAGCCACCCCCGCCCCCTTCAACATGGGAACTGCATGCAGATTACAAGCCTGGCATGCTACGGACTGAGGCCCCTCCCCCCCAAAAAAAGGGGAAATAGGAAAAGGATTGTTCCACTATATCTTCTGAACTGGAAGGACGAAAGTAATACGGTGTATGTCAATGAAAATTGTGACATGAGGAATGTTGTGAGCAATAAAAATACAACCCCCCCCCCCCCCCTCCTTGCTTGCTTTCCCACTAAAACAGGCGAAATATGAAAATCGTTCTTCTATTATATCTTCCGAATGCGAGGGCATAGGGTTACGAGTTAGGTGTCAAATGAACCTCATATGAGGACCGTCGTACACTAGTTCGAATTATCCCCTCACCATTCTTCCCTCCCCCAAAAGGGAAAGGAAATTTCGGTCGACCTTAACGAGTTATATCTCAAATTAAAGCTTGTGACCTCTCCGATGTCATGGGATACTTCAATTTACTACATAAAAGGGGGAGGAAAATGTAGTCGATGTTCATGAGTGATATATCAGATGAAAGTTTCTGAAGGTAGATGTTTTAGGGACAAAAGAGAATATAAATAAATTAAAAATTGTAAAAAGTGCCTCTTTTCCTAATGGGTCGTAAAAAGTAGAACCCCAAAACCTAAAGCATGTCGATGGTGCTGTAAAGCGAGCTGTAAAAGCATGCTCTAAAGCGAGCTGTAAAAGCACGCTGTGAAGCGAGCTGTAAAAACATGCTGTGAAGCGAGCTGTAAAAACATGCTGTGAAGCGAGCTGTAAAAACATGCTGTAAAGCTAGTTGTAAAAGCATGCTGTATAGCGAGCTGTAATAACATGCTGTGAAGCGAGCTGTAAAAACGTGCTGTAAAGCTAGCTGTAAAAGCATGCTGTATAGCGAGCTGTAAAAACATGTAAAGCGAGCTGTAAAAACATGCTGTAAAGCGAGCTGTAAAAGCATGCTATAAAGCGAGCTGTAAAAGCATGCTATAAAGCGAGCTGTAAAAACATGCTGTAAAACGAGCTGCAAAAACATGCTGTAAAGTGAAGATTAATCAACACAAACTTTTGCGAAATTTAGAATCGTGGGGCCCCTGGGCAACTGCCCAGTGTGCCCACGCCTCAAGACGGTCCTGGGTGCAATCAGTCATTCAGTTCGTATTCACTTCAAAGGAAGGTAAGGCGCCGATTTGACTACACAACCCACACAGCACAATCTCCAGAATATATCTATTAAATATCCAAGATGACTAATGAATATCCATAGGTGGTCCTAGATATATAATAGATATTATCTGTGGTTGTATGGGAGCAAGATTACTGGCGCCCTATCTCCATTTGAAGTGAATACGAACTCAGTGACTGATTGCACCATCGATAAGTTTTAGATTTATTTTCTACTTTTTAGAGCCCATTTAAAAATATAGTTGGGTTTTTTTTTTAATTTTATAGTTTTTTTTTTTATGATTGTAGCTAAAATGATCAATCTTTGAAAATTTTTGTATTATAGTAAGTGTTGGATTTATACAGAATCATCTCAAGGCAGCTACTTTTCAAGTGGCAGCAATGGTAATGGGTTGGGTTGTTTTACCTCTGAGCGGCACTTTTTTGCACACCATGGGCTAAATGGCCAGGTCACATGGACCCCGAAGGCTCAGAGAAGGTTGGGGGAGGGGACCCACTGGAAAAGCTGTTGGGAGACAGATGGTAGCCTCCCATCAAGGCCATCCAGCGTGTTCTTTAATGTGCACAGGGTATGGCTCTCCCGCACACGGAGCCACGGCTTAACGTCCCATCCGACGGACGGCGGCCTTTTCAAGCCCATCGGTGTCCCCTACTGACTGTGGTAGGGCGGGGAATTTTGTGGAAGGAAGATAGGTAATAACATATGTTTGAGCAGGGCGGGGAATTTTGAGGAGATAAATCTCAACGCTGACCCAGCTGGGACTCGAACCTGGGAACTACAGATTACGAGCCTGGCGCGCTACCGACTGAGCCACCCCCGCCCCACAATGGTAATGAACTATCTTGTAAATATATTACAGGTGAACCTTGACTTAAGAACTTTCCACATACTAATTAACTGCAGCTTCTTATTCAGTTGAAGCAGAAGTTGACTCAGTCTGGTAGCGCACCAGACTCACACTTTACAATTCCCAAGTCCGAGTCCCATCTGATTATCCCATCTGATCATCCATTGAGTTTATTCTATGCAGATTATTCATATCTGCATTGAACCGTTTTTATGTTGCCCTTAGTCTTTTTGTTCAGAATTCTAAAGCCACAGGGGTGGAGGTGGCTTAGTCGATAGCGCACCACTCTCGAAATCTGCAGTTCCCAGGTTCAGGATCCCCAGCTGGTCCAGCATTGAATTTATCTCTGTAATCATTGTCTCTGTGAATGTCCAAATCAGTCAGTCGGCAGATTAACCAATTCCCCGCACTGCCCTCGGTCAGTAGGGGACACCGATGGGCTTGAAAGGCTGCTGTCCATCAGATTGGACGTTAAACTGTGGGTCCTTATGCAGGAGGGCCATACCCTGTGCATGTTAAAGAACAAGCTGGATGGCCTTGACAGGAGGTTCATATCTGTCTCCAAACAGCTGCCCATTGGGTCCCCTTCCCCCAACTTTCTATGAGCCCTTCGAATCCTTCTGGCTTTGCCATTTAGCCCATTGTGTACAAAAACAGTGCCGCTCAGAGGTAAAACAATCCAACTCATATATTAGATGCCAGTTGTTTCAGTCAGTCAGTCAGTCAGTCGACAGACTAACTGACTGACTACTTCTCAATGAACCAATGACGAATAAGCATGAAACTAAGGCAACATAGAAACGGTTCAATGCAGATATGAATAATCTTAGTGTCAGCCAAATATCTATGCGAGGGCATTCAACCCATGACCCATAAAGTCTATAATCAATATGTTAAATCGATACGTTTCTTCTCTTTTTTTTATCAAAAAGTTTTACTGCGTAACTAAATGATTTTTCCAATCGATACTATACATTAAAAATGGGGACAAGGATTAGGTCATCATACCAGACTCGTAATCTTCGGTTCCCAGTTCGAGTCCCACCTGTGTCAGGATTGAGATCTATTTACTCTCAACCCCCACCCATCTCGGTCAGAAAGGAAACATTGATAGGCTCGGAAAGGCTACCCTCCATTAGATGTGATGTAAAGCTGTGGATGAAATGTAATGAAATGGGTATCATTCCCAAATCTTCTTTGAGCCTTTGGGATCCTTTTAACCTGGGGGTGGGGGTTCAGTCAGCTGGCAATCTGCAATTCCCAAGTTTGAGTCCCACCTGGGCGGGGCGGGGGTGGCTCAGTCGGTAGCGCGCCAGGCTCGTAATCTGTAGTTCCCAGGTTCGAGTCCCAGCTGTGTCAGCGTTGAGATTTATCTCCGCAAAATTCCCCGCCCTGCCCGCAGTCAGTAGGGAAACACCGATGGGCTTGGAAAGGCCACCGTTCGTCGGATGGGACGTTAAGCCGTGGCCCCGTGTGCGGGAGAGCCATACCCTGTTCACGTTAAAGAACACGCTGGATGGCCTTGACGGGAGGCTACCATCTGTCTCCCAACAGCTGTTCCAGTGGGTCCCCTCCCCCAACCTTTTCTGAGCCTTCGGGGTCCATGTGACCTGGCCATTTAGCCCATGGTGTGAAAAAAAGTGTCGCTCAGAGGTAAAACAACCCAACAACACAACCCACCTGGGCCAGCGTTGAGATTTATCTCTGCAAAACTCCCTGCCCTGCCCTCAGTCAGTAGGGTACACAATGGGTTTAGAAAGGCTGCTGTCCATCGGATGGAACATGAAGCTTTGACCCTGCGTATGGGAGAGCTATACCCTGTGCATATTGAAGAGCACACTGGATGGCCTTGACGGGAGACTACCAGCTGTCTCAACCATTGTCCAGTTTATTCCCTTCCCCTGATTCTTCTCTGAGCTCTCAGGGTCCTTGTGATCTGGAAATTTAGCCCACTGTGTGCAAAAATATGACACTCAGAGGAAATACAATCCAACCCAGCCTTGTGACCTAGCCATTTAGCCCACTGTATTGCAAAAGGCTGTTCAGAGGTAAAACATCCCACTCCATTAAAAATATAATTTTTGTAAATTAATCAAGATGTTATTATTTTTTTTAACTTATTCAAATTCTTATTAAAAATATTTGTTTTCGTTTTTGAGTGGATAATTTTTCCGGGGGCTCTTTAAGAGTATAGTTTTTTCGTAGTGGCAATTCATCAAGTTTGAGTTGGAACACAAAATCTATGAGAATGATTCATAGAGTGAACCAGAGGGTACAGCAAAGGGAGAATGCTGAGCTTCCCACATTACCACCCAGAGACTCAAACCAAAATGGGAAAACAAAACAATTTGTTGTATTATGTGGCCTATAAGGTGCATTCATATAAGATGCAACTGCATTTAAGCAGGGAATATTTTGGAAAAATGTTTTTAATGTATTTAAGCATTACACGTTTAGTTTTGAATGAAATAATTATGAAAAATTCAATAGCTTCCCCCCCCCCCATTCCAACTGAAAAAACTTTGACGCATATCTGGGGTGAACTTCTCAGTTTCATTGTCTCGTTTAGTTTATCAGTTGCTGCTACTAACCTTATGCTATTTATAAGCATTATACCTATACCAGTTTAGAGTCCCACTTGGAAAACCATTGAGATTTATCTGCACAAAACTCCCCGCACTGTCCTTGATCAGTAGGAGACATCGATGGATTTGGGTTGGGTTGTTTTACCTCTGAGCGGCACTTTTTTGCACACCATGGGCTAAATGGCCAGGTCACATGGATCCCAAAGGCTCAGAGAAGGTTGGGGGAGGGGACCCACTGGAACAGCTGTTGGGTTGTTTGGGTTGTTTTACCTCTGAGCGGTACTTTTTTGCACACCATGGGCTAAATGGCCAGGTCACATGGACCCCAAAGGCTCAGAGAAGGTTGGGGGAGGGGACCCACTGGAACAGCTGTTGGGAGACAGATGGTAGTCTCCCGTCAAGGCCATCCAGCGTGTTCTTTAACGTGCACAGGTTATGGCTCTTCCACACACGGGACCACGGCTTAACGTCCCATCCGACGGGCGGCGGTCTTTCCAAGCCCATCGGTGTTCCCTACTGACCGTGGGCAGGGCGGGGAAATTTTTGCGGAAATAAATCTCAACGCTGACCCAGCTGGGACTCGAACCTGGGAACTACAGATTACGAGCCTGTCGCACTACCGACTGAGCCACCCCCGCCCCCGATGGATTTGGAAATGACGCTGTCTATCAGAGGGGATGTCAAGTGGTGGCTGCCATATTCAGAGCCATACCCCATGCGCATTAGAGAACACACTAGATGGCCTTGACAGTTGGTTACCATCTGTCTCCTAACAGCTATGAAGTGGATCTCCTGGTCCCATCTCTGGGCCCTCAGGGTCCTAGCCATTTTATCCAGTGTGTGCAAAAAAAGTGAAGCTCAGAGGTTAAACAACCAAACTCCGTTTGGAGAATCAGAGGCAGCAAGTTGTAAACAAATATTCTGAAACAGAAAATATGATTCAGATTTCGTGTCTTTTTCTGATGATTAAATATAGCGAGCGCAAGTAGCATATATATTAGTGGAAGAGACAATACGGAGAAAACATCAGAAATATCTATATGATACTGACCAATATAGAAAAAGTTTTATTGATGTAACACGCACAAAGCATGGCTCCTTATTCAGAGCCAATTTCAAATTTCTAACGACAAATTATGGAAAGTTTTTGATCCGCACACGCTAGTTAGAAACTTCACAAATAGTGGTTGGGTTGTTTTACCTCTGAGCGGCATTTTTTTTCATACCATGGGCTAAATGGCCAGGTCACATGGACCCCGAAGGCTCAGAGAAGGTTGGGGGAGGGGACCCACTGGAACAGCTGTTGGGAGACAGATGGTAGCCTCCTGTCAAGGCCATCCAGCGTGTTCTTTAACGTGCACAGTGTATGGCTCTTCCACACACGGGGCCACGGCTTAACGTCCCATCCGACGGACGGCGGCCTTTCCAAGCCCATCGGTGTCCCCTACTGACCGTGGGCAGGGCGGGGAATTTTGCGGAGAAAAATCTCAACGCTGACCCAGCTGGGACTCGAACCTGGGAACTACAGATTACGAGCCTGGCGCGCTACCGACTGAGCCACCCCCACCCCACAAATAGTGGTAGGCAGACACAGCCTCAAGAGGAAATCTATTGGGAAACCAAAATTGATGACGACTTCTAATTTTCCAGAAAGGAAAGGATCAGTGTATTTTTCCAATTCTGGACTTTGGTGCCATTCAGGGGCATAGTGAAGGACTGTTGTTTGTGGGTAGGGGGAGAAGTCCAAAATTTTCCAACTGGAGCAAAATTTTGGCAAAATTTGCCAACTGAGCAAACTTGCTTAGATTTTTGCTCCGTGGGGAGGTAAGATAATTTTAACCTCTCTCCTGCATTTGACTTCCAATTCTGCCAACTTCCAGTAATTTGCCATTTCACTTCCAATTTTGCCAACACGCCATAATTTCTCAGAAATACTTCCAATATTTACATCTCGTCTGAACGTCTGAATTGTATCAAACTATGAATTTTTGCCTTGATTTGGTCAAATCACCTTAATTTCAAGAAAATAATCCCAATCTTTAGATCTCTCCTAAATTTGCCAAATCAATTCAAACTTTCAAACTCATCAATTTTTTTATTTTTTTGAAAAATTAAGGGGAGTTGTCAAAATCGGGGGAACCTCTCAAATCTAAGGCAGTTCGGAAAATGGAGAGACGACAAAATTTAGAGCAGTTGGCAAAATTCGAAGCCACTTAATAAAAACAGGTCAGTTGGCAAAATTCGGAGTGACTTGGTTAAATATTGGGGAGTTGGCAAAATCGGGACAACTTGGCAAAATCTTGGGGAGTTGGCATAATCGGGACAACTTGGCAAAATCTTGGGGAGTTTGCAAAATTCAGAGTGACTTGACAAAATCGTGGGGAGTTGGAAAATTTCAGGTGAGATGTAAAAATTAGGATTTTTTTTCCGTAAAATTATGGCGAGTTGGCAAAATCTAGGGACAGTTGGCAAAATCGTAGGAAGTTGGCAAAATTCAGGTGAGATGTGAAAATTTGGATTTTTTTTCTGTAAAATTATGGCGAATTGGCAAAATCTAGGAGAGTTGGCAAAAACTAGGGGCAGTTGGCAAACTTCAGAGGGACTTGGCAAAATCGTGGAGAGTTGACAAAATTCAGGTGAGATGTAAAAATTGCAATCTTTTTTCTCTAAAATTATGGCATGTTGCCAAAATCGAGGCAGCTTCGCAATATCTAGGAGAGTTGGAAGATTTTGGGGGAGTTGGCAAAATTCAGAGTGTCTTTGCAAAAATCAGGTGTGATATAAAATTGGGATTTTTTTCTGTAAAATTGTGGCGAGATGGCAAATCTAGGGCAGTTGGCAAAATTCTAATCCACTTGGAAAAATAAGGACGATTTGTGAAAATGGGGATTTTTTTGTGAAATTAAGGAGAGTTTATAAAATCGAGAAAATTTTACAAAATCTAGAGAAGTTGGCAAATCTGGAAACCACTTGCTAAAGTTCAGGTGAGTTGTAAAAATTCGGATTGGTTTTGTGAAATTAAGGAGAGTTGGAAAAACCAAAAACTCTAGACAAAATCTACGGGATTTGGCAAAATTGGAAGCCACTTGGTAAAATACAGGGGAGTTGTGAAAATTGTGCCTTTCTTGTGCAATTAAGGAGAATTGATAAAATTCGAAGTGGTTTGACAAATTCAGGGCAGATGTAAAACGTGCGATTTTTTTCTGTAAAATTACGGCGAGTTGGCAAAATCTAGAGTAGTTAGCAAAATTCGAATGCACTTGGCAAAATATAGGCGAGTTGTGAAAATTGAGATTTGTTTTGTGAAATGAAGGAGTGTTGGACAAATTGAGGAAACTTAAAAGAATGTAGGACAGTTGGCAAAATTCAAATCCACTTGGAAAATACTAGCGAGTCGTGATAATTGGGATTGGGTTTGTGAAATTCAGGATAGTTGACTAAAATCACTTCAAACTTTCAAACTCCCCAAGATTTTGCCAAGTTTACTCGATTTTAGTCAATCCTGAATTTCACAAACCCAATCCCAATTATCACAACTCGCCCGTATTTTCCAAGTGGATTCGAATTTTGACAACTGCCCTATTTTGTTAAGTTTCCTCGATTTGTCCAACACTCCTTAATTTCACAAAACAAATTCAAATTTTCACAACTCACCTATATTTTACCAAATGCATTCGAATTTTGCCAACTACTCTAGATTTTGCCAACTCGCCTTAATGTTACAGAAAAAATCGCACTTTTTACATCTTCCTTGAATTTGCCAAGCCACTTCGAATTTCATCAACTCTTCTTAATTGCACAAGAAAGCCACAGTTTTCGCAACTCCCCTGTATTTTACCAAGTGGCTTCTAATTTTGCCAACTCCCCTAGATTTTGTCAAGAGTTCTTGGGGTTTCCAACTCTCCTTAATTTCACAAAACCAATCCCAATTTTTACAACTCACTTGTATTTTGCCGAGTGGTTTCCAGTTTTTCCAACTTCCCTAGATTTTTCAAAGTTTTCTCGATTTTATAAACTCTCCTTTATTTCACAAAAAAATCCCAATTTTCACAAATTGCCCGTATTTTACGAAGTGGATTCGAATTTTGCCAACTGCCCTAGATTTTACCATCTCACCACAATTTTACAGAAAAAAATCCCAATTTTACATGACACCTGATTTTTTGTAAAGCCACTCTGAATTTTGCCAACTCCGCCAAGATTTTCCTACTCTCCTAGATATTGCGAAGCTGTCTCAATTTTGCCAACAAGCCATAATTTTACAGAAAAAAAGATTGCAATTTTTACATCTCACATGAATTTTGTCAACTCTCCACGATTTTGCCAAGTCACTCCGAATTTTGCCAACTGCCCCTAGTTTTTGCCAACTCCCTAAGTTTTGCCAACTGCCCCTAGTTTTTGCCAACTCCCTAAGTTTTGCCAACTCTCCTAGATTTTTGCCAACTCGCCATAATTTTGCAGAAAAAAATCCTAATTTTTACATCTCACCTGAATTTTTGCCAACTCCCCACGATTTTGCCAAATCACTCCGAATTTTGCAAACTCCCCAAGATTTTGCCAAGTTGTCCCGATTTTGCGAATTCCCCAAGATTTAACCAAGTCACTCCGAATTTTTCCAACTTCCTAAGATTTTGCCAACTCACCTGTTTTTACTAAGTGGCTTCGAATTTTGCCAACTGCTCTAAATTTTGCCGTCTCTCCATTTTCCAAACTGCCTTAGATTTGCCAGTTTGCCTCGATTTTGACAACTCCCCTTAATTTTCCAAAAAAAAAATTACAAATTTTCACAACTCACCTATATTTTACGAAGTCGATTCGAATTTTGCGAACTCCGAGTTACTTTTGGGAGGAGCCTCCCTCCATCCCTGCTGCCATTAACAAGATTGTGTAATGGTTCAGTAGTTACAATCTCAGAAAATCTGCATTACATAGGTTACTAACACTAACTTGTAGATCTTAGTGTTTTATTTATTAGTTTTTGCCTAATTTTGAGATCTTGGAACTGTAATTCTTGTGCTTTTTTGTTCGACCTTCAATATCTGATCGTCGTCATTCTAAGATTAAAGGATACGTATCCAGTGTATTCTACTGACGACGTTTGGTAAAGTATATAAGACTTCTTGAATGACAGAAATTCAATCTGATAATCATAATTTATATTTCTCCCAATCTCATCAGTATTTTGATTGAAGGAAAGCAGTCTTTTAAAAACATTAGTTAAATTTAGTGATCAAAATGTGGCTTTGTACACTGCTTTGCATCTTGTCATAAAGTTTCTTGAGGCTTAACAAACCATATGGAAACGAACTTTCTTTTTCAATAAATATAGTTTGTTTTTGAAGTGTTTCTTTTGTTTGTTTGAATATGCAAATTTATAAGCCTAGGATTCCTCCACATAAAAAAAAGTATGAAAAGAAATCACCAAAGCTGTATTATTTTTAACACCGTTATAGCTATTTTAAAAAACGTGAAATATCATTTTTAAATTCCGAAATATGAGTTAAAGAGTTTGGATGCATGAAATATTGGCAAATGTAAATTCATTCGAAAAGTATTTTTCTAATGAAAAATATTAATGTAGAGTCATCTGGCAACAGACTATAAGGAATTGAAAGATGCAAACAAGATGGATGACAGTTGAAGGATGCTTGAAAGATGTTGATGTTTGAAGTTACTTTTTTGTATGCCTTTATTGGTTTGTTGAAAAAGGATATCTAAAATAGAGCTAACTTCGGTATAGAGTACGGTGATATAAATCATATAATAAAGTAGCTGCTTAGCAGAACTGTTTATTAAGGATTTGATAGTTAAACCTTTTGGCTCATGGGTTAAACGTCATCGATTTTTGTTTATGTACATGTATTGAAAGGCAAGTTTTCTGTTATTGTTTTTAGTAAAATGAATTAATGTTATGTGACATTTTAAACAAAACATACTAATTTCTTGTGTTCAAGGCATTTAAAATCTTAGTCAATTTCGACCAATCTGAAAGCCCTTTTAAATGAACTGCTGTAAAAAAAAAAACCTGGTGTCTAGTGTAATCAATATTTTTTTGACGACTCGTTTTACTACTTTGCCTAAACATTCTTTAAAAAAAATCAAATGTTAAATAAAGGACAAACAGCATTTTGAAGTGTAGCTGTCAAATCGAATATAATGTTTTCTGTTAAGTTTAAAATAACCATTAATCTACACTACATTCATAATATTTAATCACCTTAGTGTATTTAGACCTATAATTTTTTTAAAATAATCTCTGGAAAATTACAATATGAGATAGCAGTATAGGTGTTTCATTTCTAGTACTCTCTTGGGCCATATTGGTTAGCCATTTTATTAATATCTTCAAGATAGGTTGTCATTGTATCATCCTTACAGTTGGACATGACACTTAAGACCTTTACACTTTTTAACTTTAATGTAAATAATAATTATTTAAATATAATAATACTTTAAATTTTAATTTACTTAATGTAATAATTTAATAATACTTTAATGTCCTCTCAGACATTCTACTGTGGCATATAAACTGACAGGCTCCTGTCGGACCTCTGTGGCAAGCAGCTGCTTGAGGGGGTATTTATTTATTTTTTTAATGTAATAATTCTTTAAATCTTTAATATAACAGAAACAGCTAGAGTTTTAAAACTAACCCGATCTTTTCAACTTTCTTCCACTGAATTTAACATGATCTATCTCTATTTTCATAGTTATTTCAGGGCAATGTTTTAAAGTTCGGTTCCTTGCTGAGCTGAGAAAAAAAGTTAAAAATTAACCACAAATGCATTTATTATCGGAAACTGGGTTATTTAAGGATTAAACTCTTAAAAGGACCAGTAAATTAATTAACCCTCATTATATGCATCACAAAATTCACAAACCCCAAAGCTCGCTAAGCATTTGATAATAACTTTGTCTATACCACATTCACATTAAAAAAAAAAACTAGAAAAATAGTATATTGCCTCTGGTGAGTATGAGATTTTTATTTCCAAAGATGAAGTCTATCGTATTTTACTTTTGCAGCTTCTAATAGTAATAGTAGAAATTCGCACTGATCGACAATTTGAAAATATGTAAATAGTAATATTTCATTAGTACCTATTGAACACAATGATGACTTTTTAACTCTTAAAGTGGAAACAGTTGTCTCTTTCCTCCCCTTCAGGAGTGGGGGGCTAAGGGAGCAAATGCTGCTGTCAGTGTAATCCCTTTGACATTCACACTAAACCACCCAAATTGAATTTTTTTAGCATGATAGCTCATTTACAGAAAACTCCCTGTCTTTGCTCAGTATCACTACTGATACTGATGGGCTTGGAAAGACCGTCATCTGTCAGATGGGATGTTAAGCAGGCACCCTGTGTGTGAGAGCTATACCCTATGCATGTTAAAGAATATGCTGTATAGCCTTGATGGGAGACTAACATCTGTCTCCCAACAGCTGTCCAGTGGGTCCCCTCCCCCCAACTTTTTCTGTGCCATTTTTCTGCTGTCTTGCCATCCTCTCGGATCTACTGTGGCATATAAACTGACAGACTCCTGTCAGACCTCTGTGGCAAGCAGCTGTTTGAGGGGGTATTTATTTTATGTGACCTGGCCATTTCACTGTGTGCAAAAAAGAGAGGTAAAACCCAAAATAGATTATTTACCATAGTCATCTAAAGTTCTGCCATTTTCCATCTTTAGTATCCTTTAATGGTAGAAATTAAAATTATTTGGAGATTTGGAAGACGTGAATCCTAATATTCAACTCCCCAAAAATTCTTATGTATCTCTAAAGACCAAAAAAAAAGTGAATAACCACAGATATAGATAGATGGCAAAATGAAAACTATAGCTCTTTTTTTTTCGTTTTAAATGAGCTAAAGAGACACAGATGGGTTGAATCAAAAGGGATGTTATCTGTATTAATATCTTTATTAATACAGGAAAAATAAAAACATACTTTTAACCTTTAGTGTCTTATCTGATGTGAGTATTATATACTGCTCAAAAAAATTAAGGGATATTTTATCACTTCATATTCATTTTGAAATATCCCCTAATTTTTGTGAGCAGTATATTAAAACTGTACCTGTTCTAGTGTTCCCAGTTGTGTAATCTCATCATCTGTAGAGATGCTGCAGTTAGTGTAAGTTTCAAAATCCCAGTAATTAAATTTGAAGATAATAATGGATGAATTGTATATTGTTTTCTGCGTGAGAAAGATTATTATTCAACAGTGATTCTCAGACTGAAAAACAAAGTTGGATTTTTAAAGAACATGCTGGATGATATTCACATTTAATGCTAACAGGTAACCAATAGATTTCAGTTTGAAATAAGCTGGAAGACATTTTGATTACGCCTTGTATCTAATTACACAGCAGAAAAGTGTTATTCAAAATGAAAGCAATGTGACTTATCACATAAGAAGATATTTGACTTGAAGTAACTGAGCTCTAAAGATACTTTTTTTTAATTGAAAAGAGCATACTGAAATATAATAAAGGTTAAAATTAACAAAGCTTTAAAGAAGCATGTCTGCCTGAGAGATTTTGAATAGTGCCCCTAACCTTTTTTGTGAGTACTCCATTAATTGGTATTCCACTATTTATTGTAAATAAGGCCTTATATCTTGAATGACACTTTTGAAGGGAGGAATATCATGTGCCACCTCAAATTCTATTCCTCCATTTCTACCCCCATCTCCAAGATAAAAGGAATTTTCATTGGGGTTGATTGTAATGAGTTGCATGGCAAATGAAAATTTGCAACATGGAGAGTATTATCTGCTATGTGCTTAAATTCTGGCCTAAATCTGTTGTTATATATGTATTCATAGGGTGACAAAACATCTGGTTCTTGGAGAAGTCATTCCATGTCAGTTCTCACAAAAACTTCCCAACCTGTCCAAGATCAGTAGGGAACACCCATGGGCTTGGAAAGGCTACCTTCTGTCAGATGGGATGTAAAGCTGTGGCCCCGTGTGTGGGACAGCCATACCCTCTGACCGTTAAAGAACATGGTGGATTGCCTTGACAGGAGACTACCATCTGTCTCCCAATAGCTATCCAATGGGTCTTCTCCCTCAACCTTCTCTGAGCCCTTGCAGTCCTTGTGATCTGACTATTGTGTGCAAAAAAAAAGTGCCTGTCAGAGATAAAACAACCCACATAAATTCAATCAGGCCAGTTCACCACCTATTACAGATTTCAGTGATCTTTAGTATAAATGTTAATATGCATAAAATATGTAATTTCCCAAAATATTATGAGTCAAAATTGTTTTGTAAGGAGTTATAATTATTTAACCTAAGGGGTAAAATACACAAATTGTGATTGTGACTAAACTTTTTTTTGCTTCTATGGCTGCCATGGAAATAAATGCATATGGAAAATGAAATAATGCATATGGAAAGAATGGATATGGAGGAAAATATATCTACTCTTTTGTAACATTGGTTAAGTATATGGTTTTTAGAAAGTTTGAATAATAGGATCCATATAGTATTTTTTCTCTGTAATTAATATGACTCTAAAAATATAAATTTTCTCTGCAAAAGTAGCAGGTAAGAGCTGAACTACTTTAGCATAGCATTTCTTGTAGAAAAATATTAACTTTTTATTCTTTTTATGTGAATAGATTACCAGGGTCTCCAGTGTGTTTTTATAGCAATCTCTATATTAATTTTTTTCCTAATTATTGGTATCTTGATCCTGTAGTGATGGTTATTGTGATGTAGGTATACTGAATGTTGATAACTTATTTTACAAAAAGATTGGTGGCTAAGGTCATTGATGCATGTTATTGCATTGGTTTTTGGTTTGCTTTCACATGTGTTACATGCAGTTGACTTCAGTTATGTTGGTTTATTACTTTAGTTCAACCAGAAGTAATAGTCATTTTCTTCAATGGTGCAACTTAAAATGGCACATAGGGAAGGAAATATCACACCACTGGTTGCTATGGTAATCATTCTGTTTCTTATTCTACTTCATTCGGGAACATTCTACAATTTGGAAGATGGCAATCGTCGTTTTCCCTTCCTACAATTCAAAGACAGTAAATGGAGGAGAGGCTTCAACTGAAAGCCAGCATGTATTCCAGAAAAACTACAGATTCTTGTAATAAAATGAAACCAAATTTCTAGCCATGCTGCTGAACTAGTATAGTCCAAATATAGCTCCTAGCTCTTTCAACTCCCTGGGCAAGAAATTGTCCCCCCCCCCCTGCTCTTTCAAATTTCATTAAATGGAAAAAATTGTGCATACAAAGTTTAAATTTAGTTCATTTTAATGAAGTCATATTCATTGTTGACAAAATAAATATTATTGTAAAATACTTTGATAATAAACAATTTTGTTGTAAATAGAAGATAATAAATAATCATTTAAACTGAAAAGGTCTAAGTTACCAACATAGTGATCAAGAGAATTATGATTTTATATTTTAAAATATTTTAGAAGTATCAAGTACACACACCAGCAACTGAATTAGAAACCTTTATGTAAATGTACATAAATGTCACTTGCTCAGCATATATGCAAAATACCTGGTCACATGATTTAGGCAACTATTTAAGACTGCTGCTTGTCAGTAATCATCAGTAATGTTGATCACAATGGGAAAAACAAAAGATCTTTTGGGGTCCTTTGATCAAAACAAAGGATCTAAAGAGGTTATTGTAGGTTCCATTTATCCTGGAGCGACGATTTTAAAAACAGCAGAGCTGACTGGTTTCTCAAAAGGTGAGATATCTTGGGTTTCTAATCAGTTGGAAAATAACCCACATTGCTTGTCTAAGAGACATAAGTGTGGCGCAATGACAATCTGTCAGGTACAAGATCGCCATCATCTGAGAAGGCTTTTATTGAGAAACAGGACTTACTATGTACAGCAATTGACTAAAGCATTCAGTGAAGGCTGTCCCCAACCCATATCTCAGTGAACTATTTCCAAGGAATTGAAGAGAAACAGTATTAGCAGCCACATGCCTATATGGAAACCAATGATTTCTGTGAAGAACCGGAAAGTTTGTCTTTGTTCCTGACACCACAGACAAGACAAACTTTCTGGTTGGAAAAAACATTAGTTATGACTTTTTCTTTTTTTGTGGGGGCCATGACTTTTTTCCGGTTGGAAAAAAGTTGTGACCCAATGAGTCGCAGTACACTTTGTTTTGTACCGATGGTAAGCAGAGAGTTTGGCGGTATCTCCATGAAGTAATGGATCCAGCTTGCCTTGTAAACACAACTCAAAAAAGATTACTCTGGAGGCAGTGTCATGGTGTGGGGCATGTTCTGTTGGTACAGAACGGGTCCCTGATACTGCTGGAAGGTCGGGTATCCTCCAACAATTATCTAAATGTTGTTGCCAATCAAGTCCATGCAATGTTGTCTTTTTATCCAGCTGGTGACTGCTATTTCATAGACAAACGTGGTACTGTCTATCATGCAATATGTGTTCAGCGAGCATGACATTGACTTCCACCATCTTCCCTGACCACTACAAAGCCCAGATCTGAACCCCATTGAGAATGTATGGGATATGTTGAAAAAACAGATCCGGGAGCAAAATCCTCTTCCGTCAAATCTAAGCCAGTTAAAGGACTGTCTGGGGAAAACCTGGTACTGGAGATGTAAAGGCACTCCAACATCTTGTGGAATCTATGCCAAACTGCATACATGCTGTAATTTGGGCTAAAGGAGGTCGAACTCTATTGAATAAAGGTTTCTAATTCAGTGGCCAATGTGTGTATAAGTACTATACAACTTAATTACTATTGTGAAGTCTAGTAAATTAAAAATAGTTTCTATTGTTTGAACCATCATGGAACCCTTCTGCCATTGGTGCCCTGGGAGACCATCCCTGCCTTGGCATGGCCCTGTTCTTAAAATAATATCAAGAAATATTTCTCCTCAAAGATTAAAAAACAGAGGTAATCATGGTTATGCCAACAGTTCACACATTTTTGAATAATTAATTATTTTAGAATGATTAACCAAAAATAAAGTACAATTTACCATTTTCAAGTTCAATGTCGATTCTAATTTTAGAGGAAAAATTGTCTTGAGCTGAATGGGATACGAACCCATGACCCTCCTGATAACATGTTCAATGTTATGATTGACGTTAAAGTGCTGATTTATTAGTGGACGTTGAACAGTTCAATTTATCTCATTATTTATCATCATTAACATACTTGTAAGACATGCTTTCAATCTATATGGCAAATAGAAAGCCACTTGTGGCTAAAATTGCCTGAATGGTGCCTACATGTGACATGAAAGGAATGTTCATAGTGTTAATTAGAGGAGATCTTGATCGGCGGCCGGTAGCTCAGTGGTCCAGAGCACCTGACATTTATCAGGAGGTCGTGGATTCGTATCCCACCCGGCTCAAGACAATTTTTCCTCCAAAATTAGAATCGATGTCAAAGTGCCGATTTTATTAGGGGATGTTAAACCCTAAGAAAATTTATTAGGGGATTTATTAGGATAAATTTTATTAGGGATAAAATTTATTAGAGGATGTTGAGTTTATCTCATTATTTATCATTTTCAAGTTCTTCAAATTAAAATCGGTTGGTTGGTTGTTTTACCTCTGATCGGCACTTTTTTGCACACCATGGTTTAAATGGCCAGGTCACATGGACCCCAAAGGCTCAGAGAAGGTTGGGGGAGGGGACCCACTGGAACAGCTGTTGGGAGACAGATGGTAGCCTCCCGTCAAGGCCATCCAGCGTGTTCTTTAATGTGCACAGGGTATGACTCTCCCGCACACGGGGCCACGGCTTAACGTCCCATCCGACGGACGGCGGCCTTACCAAGCCCATCGGTGTCCCCTACTGACCGTGGGCAGGGCGGGGAATTTTGCGGAGATAAATCTCAACGCTGACCCAGCTGGGACTCGAACCTGGGAACTACAGATTACGAGCCTGGCGCGCTGCCGACTGAGCCACCCCGCCCCATTTAAAATCGGAACATTTAATGATTTGTCCTGATTTTTACCAATCAAAATCTGATCACCCTATGTGTCACTCAACATTTGTAGTACTAAATTTGTTCCCTCAAAAACTAGTTTTTTTTTCTCATTTGCTTGTCTGTTTCAAAGGATATGAACTTTTATCAACAGCAATATCATTGGTAGCAGCATTATAGCTGTGATAGCAGCCAAATGGCAGTTGGAGTTACGAAAGCTACATTTGAGTGAAAGTAGCAAAGCACATCAGTATTATATGTATCAGTAGCCTCTCCACCTAATGAGAAGGCACAAGAATGTCATTGTGGTTCCCTGAAGTGCATCATTAGTGATAACATAAGTGCAGCTTCAATATTTTTTTTGTCATCAAAGAAATGACCAAGCTCCAAATTTTGCAAAAAGTTTCTAGGAGTATAATGTACAACATATGTCAGTGTTAATTTTTATCTGTAGGGCTACATCACTTTTTTTTTTTTCATTAAAATTTTCTTTTTCAGAATTGTAATATATTTTGCATTTTTTTTTACTGAAGTATTAATTGGAAACTACATTAGAATGCCAAGTTTGGTCTTCTCATCTACCAGAGAAGGAAATAATAATAATAATAACTTTTAGTCACAACCACAATTTGTATATTTTCCCCTTAGGTTAATGATTATAACTCCTAAAAAATATTTTTGACTCAATATTTTGGGCAATTAGATATCTTATTTGTACTAACATTTATGCCTAAGATCATTGAAATCTGTGAAGGGTGGTGAACCTTTTTCAAAATTTTGGTTGATTTGGCATGGAATGACCCAGAACTGTTCTGTTTTTGTGATGATATACATTTGTCTCTAGACTTTATGTGGATTTAATTAATGCATTTTTGGAATGATATGGTCAATGTAAATTATGCTTTTTTTACTTTGAACTTTTTTTGCATAAGTTTGCACTGAGCATAAAATAGATAGTGTATGCTGTAAGGTATGAACTTTGCCATAAACACTGCACATATAAGCTTCGAATGACTATGTCGTGAGAAAAGTCTCGCCTCTCCAACTTGCTCCTGACAACACTAGAAGTCTGTCTATACAACCTTACCATTAATCTATGCAATATGTACTTGATGCACCACCCAGCAATGCTATAGGACTGATGGGTGAATATTTGATTTGACTTTTACTGGCATTTTTATTTTTGAGCAGATCTCATTTATAGGCTCACAGGTACTATTGGTATGAATTATTAGTAACCTTCAGACACACTTTAATAAAATCACTGTACAATTGTCTTGAACCAGGTGGGACCCACCAGGTTCAACCCACCCAGTTCAAGACAATTTTTCTTCTGTATCCAATTGACATCTTCAATAGTGTAAGTGGTTAACTATCTTGTACTACCTAATGGTATTTGGGGGTTTAAATATGAGAAATCTAATGCACATTATGTCCTTTGTCCTAAATAAATAAATAAATCTAATGCACATTATGTCCATAAGCAATTATATGGACAAAATGTGTAGTATTTTATGTTATGGCATCCTTAAAGTCTTGGTATTAAATGTAATCATTCTCTGATAATAATGTAATGCAAATATTTTACTTGTATAAGTTTTATTAATAGTTTTGTGAAATTTAGATTATCAGGAAAATAGCATGTGTACAATAACTATTTCATCGTTTCAGAAATACAATTTATTCAAAATGTTTGGAAAATCTAATGCTAGTAACAAAGAACAGTTTTTGGAACAAGCCAAAGCTGCTAGAGTTGAAAGAGCACAAGAAAGGAGAAAAGACCAAGCAGCAGTATACATACAGGTTAGTTATGGATGTTAACAATTTATTTTTTTCTCAGATGAAGTGCATAAATTATTCAGTGGTGAATAATGCTTAATTCATTTATTGAACAGTTGAATTGTTTGAGGTAACCTATTGTAACATTAATTATTTAAATAGAGGAGTGAGTGAAAGCATTGCTTTTCATGTAGAAACTGATTGATCTTGCAAATTTTTTTTGCTCCACATTTTTTTCTTTTGTGGCTGCTGGGCTTGGAAAGACTGCCATCCATCATATAGGATATTAAGCTGTTGTCCTGTGTGCAGGAGAGCCATACTCTGTGCACATTAAAGAACACACTGGATGGCATTGACAAAGGATACCATCTGCCTCCTAGCAGCTGTGCAGTAAGTCCCCTCCAATATTATCTGAGCCCTTGGGGTCCTTATGACCTAGCCATTTAGCCCATTGTGTGCAAAAAAGTGCAACTTAGAGCTAAAACATCCCATGATCATGGAATTGATAGTATGTTGGGTTGTTTTACCTCTGAGTAGTAATTTTTTTGTACACAATGGGATAAATGGCCAAATCATGATGATCCCAAGGACTTAGAGAAGGTTGGGAAGAGAACCCACTGGACAGTTGTTGGGTTGTTTTACTTCTGAGCAGCACTTTTTTGCATACAGTGGGCTAAATGGCCAGGTCACAAGGACTACAAAGGCTCGGAAAAGGTTGGGGGAAGGGACCCACTGGAACAGCTGTTGGGAGATAGATGGTAGCCTCCCAAGACCATCCAGCGTGTTCTTTAACGTGCACAGAGTATAGCTCTCTCACACACACAGCCACAGCTACATGCCATCTTATGGACCACAGCCTTTCCAAGCTCATTGGTGTTCCCTGCTGATGGATTCAAACCTGAGCACTGCAGATTACGAGCCAGGTGTACTACCAATCGAGCCACCCCTTCCCCAACAGGAGACAGGTAGCTTCTCATCAAGGCCATCCAGTGTGTTTAAGATGTGCAGGTAATGGTTCTCCTGCACATAGGGCCATGTCTTTATGTCCCATACAATGGACAGTGGCTTTCCCAAGCTGATCAGTGTTCCCTACTGACTGAAGGTGGGGTTTAGTGGAGATAAATCTCAGTGATGGTACTGAATCACAGTTGGTACTGGAATCTGGAAACTGCAGATTATGAGCCTATCTTGCTACTAATTGAGTCAATCCCCACCTCTGTCCCATTAGTTGAAATGATGAATTGAACTAGATGGGCTAGCTTAAATGTTTGAACACTTGATATGTTTTCAGGAGATTATTGGTTCAGCTTCTACAGCTATATAAAGGAGAAACTTTTTTTACCAGTAACTTTTTGTTTTTTTTATTCTTGCATGTTTAAAGTTTTAGGCAATTAAAAAAATATTTTAAGTATGTTGTAAGTTATCAATAAAAATTACAGTATATGAACAGAAAAAATAAATATTTCATAAAGTTTTTCTGAATCACATTGCATAATTTTTTAATATTTTAATTTAAAAAAATTGGAGGGAGAATTTTTGGAATTCTCAGAAATATAATTACTTGTACAGAAAACTGCAGTAATTGTAATATTTATGCCCATAAAAATGCAAAAAAAAAATTGCAATGCAAGAAATCACAAATGCTGTATATTTGTTTTAAGATTTGGATAAGTAAACAAGATTTTTTTAAATTGCACTCTTTCCTTATTGTTATCAAGATTCTGCATGGATGCTACTTTCATTATTGTTTACTCTGAGATCCAGTTACTGATTATTTTTCTGCCACATATTCAAAAATGATTATGTACTACAATGTCATCATTGACAAAAATACTATAATTACTGTTGTTCAAATGCAGAAGCTTAAACCATAATCCAATTTTTTGAAAAATTACTGAAACTTAAACACATTTTAATAAGTTGAATCAGAAAGTAGTAACAATGTGTTTATATGCTGTATGAGAAACTAGGACAAGCTAGATAACACCTCTAGGTTATCCTGCCCTTTCTGTAAGAGAGTAACCTTTTTTTTTTTTAAATAATTGACAAAAGTGAATTAATATATTACTTGGAGTGAAAATGTGATTTTATGCTAAAGAATTGAGTTTAACCCATTTCTTCCCAGTGTTGCGTACATGCAATACGAAGTGTTGCGTGTACGCAACACTTGGGAAGAAATGGGTTAATGTAATCTTTACTTGCATCTATATAATTTTAGTAATTTTATTTTGATGTTTTATATTTTAAAGGCTTGCATTAGAGGATTTTTGGCAAGACAGAGGCTTAAGCATGAAGTTAGAAAGGAATTTAACAAAAGATTTATTGAATATCAAGAATCTGAAGACAAGCCTTTACCACAAGGTACTGTACTTATTTGTGTATGCTGCTATCTGATAGCCTACTATTTTTATAGTAATAGTTATATTTCTGTACTCTTACTTCATGTACTTAAAAACAGGCTCATAATCTTAGATCTGCAGAGTACATTAATATTGTTCAGATAGCCAATTTTAGCAATATTGATATTTTCTTTATAGTATATTTTAAAAAAAGCAAGGGTTGGCACTTGTTATTTGTATTGTTTTACCTCTGAGCAGCACTTTTTTTGCATACAATGTGATAAGTGGCCAGTTCACAAGGACTTAGAAAGTTAAAGGAAGGGGGCCCACTGAAAAGTTGTTAGGTTTGAGTTGGTTGTTTTGCCTCTGAGCGGCACTTTTTTTGCACACTATGGACTAAATGACCAGGTCACATGGACCCTGAAGGCTCAGAGGAGGTTGGGGGAGGGGACCCACTGGAACAGCTGTTGGGAGACAGGTGGTAGTCTCCCGTCAAGGCCATCCAGTGTGTTCTTTAATGTGTACAGAGCATGGCTCTCCCACGCACGGGGCCACGGCTTAGTTTTTTTAGTTTAGGCAGCAGAGCATGGCTCTCTTCACGCACGTAGCCATCCAACGAACGACGGCCTTTCCAAGTCCAATGGTGTTCCCAACTAACCATGGGCAGGGTGGGGAATTTTGCAGAGATAAATCTCAACGCTGACACAGCTGGGACTTGAACAAAAAAGTTGTTAGGAGACCGATTGTAGCCTTTTGTCAAGGTAATCCAGTGTGTTTAATATGCATAGTAAATGACTCTCACATACACAAGGCCACAGCTTTACATCCACTACACAGCAACCTTTCCAAGCCCATTGTTCCCTACTGACTGAGGGCAGGGTGAATTTAGTAATCTGTCCACCATAGAATCTCTATGCTTGACAGGTGGGACTCGACCTAGAAACTGCAAACCACAAGCCTGAAATGCTACTGACTGAGCCAACTCCCATCCCTGTCCCATTAGTTGGAATTGAACTAGATGGGTTAGCTTAAATGTTAGAACACCAAATATGTTTACAGGAGATTATGGGTTTAGTCTCTACAGATATCCAACTATACCAGACAGATGATGGTAGCCTCCACCATCATTCATACATGGTAATGTTGAAAGGTTGCCTCTTCCAATCATAGATGGCACCATGAGTGACAAAATTGGGAAGATCTATAGTCACAATCAGTCAAAAAATTAACTAGCTGCTGATAGTTTACTGGTTAGAACATGTGCCATTTATTCAGAAGACATGGATTTTACTCACTCAAGGATAAATTAATTTGTTCAGCAAAAATACAGTATATCTTAAAAAAAATAATTTTGTCAATATTAGTTCATGTTGGTTGTTTATTTTTTCAGACTTAGGACTTGAATTTTTTTAAACAAATTTGGACCTGGGTTCAAGCCCTGAATAAAGCATAGATGTTTCCTTTCTGCTGTGATCTTGCCTTCCTTACAGATCTTTATAGCATATTATGCTGACAGGTTCCAGTCAGGCATATCAAGCAGCTGTTGAGTGGTAATTTATTATTTTCCTAACATTGTAGCATTTATTTTGAAGGAAAACTTCAGGACAAAGTACCTGTCACTGCATTGGGATTAACACATTCTTAGTAATCAGCTTCCTTCAGCCAAAATCTAAATTTAGGGAAATAAATATATATTTTGGTTTATTGGAATAAGCTGATAATTTAAGCTTAATACTTTGAAATTTTTAATCAGTTTTCATACCATAATTATGATTAATATTCACATCTACTTTTGGAATGCTATTACTAAACTTAGGAATGTATTTTTCTAGTTCCATTATAAAAAGATGCTCATATTAGAACTATATTTTTTCTTTCTTATAGCTCTTGAAATGTATAAAATCATCAGAAGGTTCTTATTCATTGTCAGTGAAGAAGAAGAAGATAAACAGGTGATTACACATTTTAATTATATTTAGTGAATACACTATATTGCAAAAAGTGTCTGGACACTTTCATGTTAAGTGAACAAATAGCCACATTCAAATCTACCTAACTTTAAAAATAAGGTTTTTACGAAAAGTCACTAGACATAATTGAAGATCTCTGTCAGAGCTCTCTAAATCTCTATTTTGTATAATATTAATTTAATATTTAAAGAGTTATGGAAGCTGAAACATTTAAATGAAACTTTTGCTAGTTTTGAAAATTTACTTCAAAAAGTTAAATCACAACTGTTTATAACAAGTTGTTCACAATATAAATGCAATATTTGAATTTTGTGTAAGGATTTTTGAAGTTTTCATCAATTTGTAATTTGTGGGGGGGGGATGTTAGGAAGTGTGGTGTGTGATAACATCTGTTGTTTTAAATATTAAAGCTTCCATAACTCTTTAAATATTGATTAATATTATGAAAAAAAATGGAGATTTAGAGAGCTCTGACAGAGATCTTCAATTTATGTTTAGTGACTTTTTTCCATGAAAAGCTTATTTTCAAAGTTAGGTTGATATAGTGTACATTGCAAAAAATGAGCTGCTATAAAGGAGGAATGTGTAATTGCTTTGAAATGTGGTATATTAAACAGTAGTTAAATAAGCCAGGTAATATTTAATAAGGCTTAAAGAAAGTTGGACTCCAGCATTGGTATAAATACTCCAACCCAGGGGTTTTCAAACTTTTCCAGTCACAACCCCCCTCGATTACTATTAATAGAAAATTCTGTGCATTCCTGTATCATTGATCAAAGTAACTAACGATTCACAAAATAAAATGCTCCAGACAACAGTGTAGGGTGCAGCGCTAGAAAGTTCTGATAAACTAAGGCTCCTGGAGCAGCTGATTCAAGAACAAAGGGGGTTGGTTGGGTTGTTTTACTCTGAGTGGCACTTTTTTTTTGCATGCCATGGGCTAAATGGCCAGGTCACAAGGACCCTGAAGGCTCAGAGAAGGTTGGGGGAGGGGACTCACTGGAACGGCTGTTGGGAGACAGATGGTAGCCTCCTGTCGAGGCCATCCAGCATGTTCTTTAACATGCACAGGGTATGGCTCTCCCGCATATGGGGCCACGGCTTAATGTCCCATCTGACGGATGGTGGCCTTTCCAAGCCCATTGGTGTCCCCTACTGACTGTGGACAGGTCTGCTGACTACAGACTGTGGACAGGGTGGGGAATATTCTAATTAGTAATTATACAGGGTGTTTCAAAAGTAGGTTTACAACTTTGAGAGGATGTATACATTTATTAATAACTAGATACAAATCAAATAGATATGTAACCAAACGCATCAAGTTTTGTCAGATGTATCAGAGTGACAGTTTGATGTGACTTCCAAACGTATTATAATATGACAAATACCCCACCTATATTGAATTTCTTCCCAGGTGTGATGTTGCATTCTGTTGCGACTTTTTCTGCACCTGTAATTCTTACTTAAACATCATCAACTGTAACATAACTTCAATCATTGCACTTTCCATTCTTGACTCTCCTGAAAAGATACCTTATACTTCCCAGTAACAGATATTTTGAAACTAGTGATGAGAGGAATCTACCATAGGGTAACAAAAATTTATAGTTACCACAACAAGGAAAATTATAACAACAAACGGGAAATTGGAAAGTCCATTTGAGTATGGTGTGAATTCCACCCCTTCATTGAAGGTTAGAAAATTATGCTTCTCATTACCACTCTGTGTGTGGTCATTAATCACTATTGTTCTCAAACTGTCTGTCTGCTTTGCTCAGGATGTGTCTGTGGAGTGGTAGAAAGTGTTAGATCATAAGTTTTTAGAAGCAAATTGACTGCCACTGGTGTGGGAATGAACAGTTAACAAAGGTGCATGCACATACTTTTCTTCAAAATAATTGTACAGCCTTTCAAAGTTGTAAAGCTACTTTTGAAACACCTTGTATAAAAAATATTCTAAGGTGTAGGGAGTAACTACACCATCCCATGGCAACCATTATTTCATAATCTTATTTTACTGTGAAAGTGAAAATTTTCGGAAATATAGCTTCAGAAAAACAAAACGTTTAATCACCATCCTTTAGAAAAAATTTCTCTCTCAAATGAAATATATTAATATGCATTTCATTTTATTAATCAAATGTTTCAGATAATGTAGAAAAAATATTCAAGGGTGAAACAATACACCAGATATATTTTAGCTACCTTCATTAGGCAATACTTTAAATAACATTTTTGTAATTACATTACACCTCAGTAAGAGTCAATATCAATTTTGATATTGAAAATTACTAAGATACACCTGAAAATATTGGAGTTACTTAATTTCTATTGAATATTCAAAATCTGAAAATAACAATCTACAGTATCTTTTTAGTATTAGTGGAACAGTATGCAAACATAAATGAAAAAAAAATAAAAGATCATTATATATATATATTTACTTATACATTTAAAAAGATAACTAATGTAATATTTTACTTTGCAGAAATTTGAAAAAATTTGCAAGTATGTTATAGCTAGTATGGAGAGTGAATCTTTAAAGGTAAGCTGAAAAAAAATTGGTCAACTCTTTTTGCTTAAAAACAGTTGGTATAATAATTCATTTTAACTGTCTTTTTATGCTTTCATCATTGCTTCACTTTATGTGCTCCATTGAGGGTTGTAAATTACTGATCTTTTCCAGGCATAATACTGGTTATGAATGGTTGTGTATAGTACAATAATTAAGATGCAGTGAACTAGCATTATGTATATAAGCTATAATGTCAAGACCGATTAAATATTGTAAATGATGATTACAGTGTAATATAATTAACAGATTTAAAACCAAATTAAAATATTTTTCATATAAGGATGTGTTACTGTACTTATATATTTGAGCAGGCCCAGATCTAGAAACAAAATAAAGGGTGGGTGCAAGTGACACAATTGAGCCAGAAAAAAAATAAAGGGAGGGGGATACAAGACTAGATTTTCATTGCAGTATTTCCCCATTCTCTTTTATAGGGTTTTAAAAAAACTTAAAATGTGTGTCACTATGTTTAGCTATTATGACTATCGCATTTACGTGATACAACAGGTAGGTATTGACCTTTTTATAGCCCACAAGTAGTTTCAACTGGCCACATTGTTATGGTGGAATAGGACAGGCTCATGGATTTTCAATAAATTATAAGATTTTCCCATCCATTTTACGTTTTTAAAAAATTTCTTGAAAAATGTATGAAATATAAACAAATTTCATAATTTTTGCCCTCTTACCATTATTAGCATTCTGAAAGAGGGGGTTGAAGGCATGGTTCCCATAACCTAGATTCAGCCCTGGTCAGCATATAGTAGCAAATTCAAGTTCTCATCATGGGGTATATGGTAGTAGATTATGGAGAGTTGGGAGTGTTCAAAAATGATTAGTGTTGTATGCAAAGTGTAAATGCATAAATTCAACTATAATACAGTATATAGTTACTTATAAGGCATCAACTACTCTTTTGGCTATTTGAGTTCATGTAAACATTTTAAAATAAGTCATTTTGGGGAAAAAAAATCAGAATTCATCAGAAAAAAATAATAAAAGCAATGATGCAAAACATTTTTCAGAATTAACATTCCAATTTTGGCATTTTGGCAGATTTTCAAATAAATGCACTTGCAACCAGCAAAGAAATTATGTTTTCTACATTTAAAATAGATTCCATTTGCCTAAAATGTTAATTTTTATAGATATATCAATACATTGATGCTGCAACTTTTATTACATGCAAATACAGGGTGGTTATAAAGTAAGTTTCCGTATTCTGGAGTATAGAGTGGTGAAGAAAATTGGTAGTAGCTTAATGAGAACATATGGATGTGATTTAGTGAAAAAAAGTTCCAATTCTCACTACAAAGTGGTGGGGGATGGCACTTCAGGTATACTAATCACATTTGTTTTCATAATAACATGGTTCCAATGCAAAAACTTATAAAAGTGGGAATGCCCACACTGCAAGCAAACAGATATCTGGCTCTCACAAAGAAGGAATGTGTGTTGTTAATCAAGCTATTCTACTAGAATCAGAGCAATGCAAATGTCATACTGTATGAGTAGTGTTGATGTGTGAAAAGTCTGAAAAGAGGACCTCTGTCAGTGGTCTTAAGGAAGGTGAAGTTTGAGGCAATTGGTGAGTTGGGTGTGGCATCAAGAAGAGAACAGCTGCCCATTATAGATGAAATGGATTAGGTGACAATTGCCATGACAACCTATGTTGGAAGTGACATGTGGTCAGTCAGCAGTACCAGAGTGGTATCACAACATTTGGATCTTTTGTGGGCAATAGTCCACAAAATGCTATGGTGTGTGGTGTGATGGTACCCATACAGGATTCCTAAGGTGCTGAAACGAATTTAACTCTGTGACTGTTATTCACAACATCACACCAACTTAGCTCTCCAATTTTTGGTTTGTTTGGAGGTAGATGGCTGTGGGCGATCCTGGGGACTGATGAGGTGCAATTCACCCTCACTGGTGTCATCAACACACAGAATTGTCACATATGGGGCTTCAGTGCAGACTTCATCACTGGGCCATTCTGCTTTGAGGAAGCTACACCCAATGGTTCAGGCTGATGTGCCATAACAGGTGCCTGTTACTGTGCTTTTCTTCAGGATCATGTAATTCTGCTCTTGCCTTCGAGCCTCTGCAATGTCTGGATACTACAGTGTTTATGCAAGATGGTGCATCCCCATGTGTTAGTTGGCAGGTAAAGCAGTTGCTGCATACAACGTTCAGTAATGAGTACTTAGTTTCTTGAGACTTTCCTCAGGCCTGTCCACCACACTCACTGGACCTGATTCCTTGTAATTTCTGGCTCTAAAGGACCAGGTTTATCATTGCAGTGTGCAGTCACATGTTGCCAGCATCACACTGGAAGTGACCAAATCCACAGCGACATGCGCGAAGTAACCATAGCCCATGCAGTTCTTTGCTTCCAGTACATCCTCTGCACTTATGGGCAACATATTGAGCTGTTTCTGTAACAGACATGCATGAAAACCAGTAAACATCATTTTCTCACCTGTGCCTTTCTTTGTGTTTGCAGTGCCTGTTTTTCCCTGGATGGTAACAATTGGAACTAATTTTTTTTCTTCACTAAATGGTTTTCACATGTTCTCATTAAGCTACCTACTAGTTTTCACTGCACTATCTCCATTCATCACCACTCCAGAGACTCTGGAATAGGAAATTTTATTTTATAACCACCTTATATTTGTTACAAAGCTTTATGCACAATAAAAATAAAGTATAAAAATAAAATAATGTATCAGGGTAAATTCAGCAGGATATAAAAGTTAAAAGCCATTTGGAATTTTTTTCCTGCAAAATATCAGTTTCTCATTTTTTTTTTCATTTATTGGTTATTAATTAATATTATCTTTCATTTCACATAGAAGAGTTACATATCAGTGGCTTTCAATAAGGAACATGCAGTAGCGTGGATTCACCATTTGAAGACCCTATTATGGCAGTGTTGTACATATTTAAAATATTTAAAAGTAAGTCTAAATGTTAGTTATGCCATCATGCTTTCTGTCAAAAATGTTTTCTTTTTGTTTCAACTTCTATAAGTTGTTATGAAAATGTAAATTTAAGTCTTTTTTTTTTAAAGCAGTGAACTTGTCAATTTCTTGTATAGATGCTCAAGTATATTATGAGAAGAGTCATGGATGGGATTGAGATGGTCTAGTGTTGGGATTTATGTTCACTAAACACTTGGCATGCCCTTGATCAGAGAGCAAAACAAAAATTGGCTAAGATAGGCTGCTGTCAGTCAGATGGGATGTTAAGCTGTGGCCTCTTGTACAAGAGAGCCATACCCTGTACACATCAAAGAACACACTGGATGGTCTTAACAGGATATCTTAACACTGGATGGTCTTCCATATGTTTTCTAACCGCTCTTCACCTTCTCTGAGCTCTTGGTGTTCTTGTGATCTGGTCATTTAGCCCATTGTGTGCAAAAAAAGTGTCATTCAGGGGTAAAATAACCCAACAAACATACACATGATGTATAAACACTTGATGATAACATTGGAAATTTGCTGAAATTTTATATCAGAAGTGGTGATGCACATTATAAGAACGATATATTATAGTCATATTGTAGAAAGATGTAGCAAAAAATATAATGTGCACAAATAAAGAGTGGATTTCAAATGTACATTCGTTATCAGCAATATGGTGGTATGTTCAAAATCAAATTCTAATATTAGAAGATATATTTGAAAAAATTGTTTTTATGATATGACATTGATTTTTCTAGTGTGTGCAGTTGATGTATCATTTTTTGATCAGGTGAAGTAGTGATTGCATGTTTCTATTGTAGTATGTTAAAACTATTGTTCTATGTGTTATGTTTAAATTTTAGGTTCGTTTTGCAGAGATTTAAAAATCTATGTAAACCTAGCTGTTGTAAATTTATATTTTTTTGCTCCCCTTCATGAATGCTCCATGTAATAGTCCACCGTTAGTCAACTGAGAATGCATATGTACTTAATCATAATGATATCCTTTGGGGCTAACCTCTTGGCATTGTGGATTAAGTCATCGCCTATCAGCAGTGCTTCCCTCGGGGTCCCAAGTTCCATCCCACCTGTGGGAAGCCTCATATGCATGATGTATTGTCTGCTCAGAGCAGAGCCACTACATTCTACAAGTAAAAGTTATGTCACTACTCACCATCTATATATTTAATAGTTGAAAACATTGTATTTAATGTAAACAAAAATTACCACAGCAAACTGTGGCATTTCTGTTTATAAAAGTTAATCATAATTATTTCCATTTTGTCTTAGCCGGAGTGTCCCCAAGATATAAAGCCGCTTATGCTATATTTTCATATGTTAGTCACTTTTACGAGTACAGCTACATGGAAAGTACTAAAAGACAAGCAAGGTAATGCAATTTTCTCTTGTAAAGCTTTAAAATTTTGGCATTATTTATGCATACTATATATTAATATGTGTACTTATGTATATATATAAAGTTGCACACTATATATATGGCTAGAAATGAGGCCAACATTGCTTGCTTTTACATAGATTTAATTACCCACTATGATATATAGTCTCTTGAGAATCCATAGGGTTTTGTTAAAAGAGATGTGATATGTCAATGTTTATAGCTCATTTAAAATAATATTGCTGCTCTATTATCAGTAATGGAAAGTTCCAATTTTTGTCAGAAATGTTAAAATGTAAATAAGTATGTCTCACATAGATTTATTTACTCCTACATATATTTGAGCAAATTTTAAATGATAAAACCTATCTTATCTTATGTTTATTATCTTCTGCAAGCCTTCCTCATCTTCTGAAACAAAATACCAGCTATAATATAATGTTAAATATCTTTTACATAGAAATTAATTTTTGTCCCTGATCTAGATATTATTGCCATCTTAGCTCTACTATTATCTGCATTTATGTGACTGCATCTGTAATATTCATTTTAGCTTTTTAATTGTGTGATGGCATCATACCCTTCCAAGTAACATAGGAAGCATTTCCTGTTTCTTTGCAATTATTCTTCATAAAGGTAATTATGCTGGATATGAATTAAATTTAATCTGCAGTATCACTCTGACATTAAAATAAGTATCAGTTGAATTAAAGCACAATTAAAATTCTAGGTTTTAATTCGTAGATTCCCCTCCTTCTCCACAGTCTATCATTTATTTTCAGCCTACAAGGAACTCGTAGGAGGTACTCAGAAAGTTTCACAGTAATAGTTATGTGACAGTGACTATATGAAGCAGAGTCAAGATTAACTACCCTACATTTTCAGTGGCTATGATAAATGTTTGAATCTCTGGTGAGGCTATGTTAAAAGTAGTCAGCAGCTGTAATTCAACTATCTGCAATAATCACTTGCCCTGTAATAATGGCAGTTTCTTAAAGCACCACATGAACTTACTTTTTAAATAAGCTTCATATTAATACCATTTTCCATATTTTAATGATTATCAGTCTGTCTTTTTTTATGTTTAATTTGTAATGCTAAAATTATTTAAAATTCTCATTTTTAGCTAACTTAATTTTTTCCTGACAGTATGATTCTTATTTTCATAGAAAAAAAAGTAGATGTTTAGTATAAATTCAAACTTTTTAAAACACGTAACATAACTTTTGAGAATTTTACACAATATATGTGCTCATTTGTCTTTTCGGAAGTTTTGCTATTTCATATAATTTTTTCATAAATATAAATGTTAATTCCAATGTATAAACTACATTTTTGCCTTTGTGGAATCAACATAAATAACAGTTCATGCTTAGAAAGCTGCAATTGAAACAGAAAGCATTTGAATGTAGTCACAGAAATTACTGTGCTGATTGAATGCTATAATAAAATTTTTCTTACAAAATGTCATTTGTTTTAAATTTTAATCTGCTAGTTCATAATTAATATGAAAATAACTAGGAATTCAGTATTATTCATGAAATTATTATGTAGAAAATGTGTTGCATTATTACCATTCTTTTTCATTATCATATTGCATTATTACCATATATTTTCTATTTCATTAATGTTTTTTAAAGCTATTCTGTGTATTTTGACTAGGTGAGGCATTGAGGCCGGCAATGAACCAGCTATGTGCAAATATTATGGGATACTTGGTTACGAAAGGTCTTTACTCCATCCTTCAGGCAGTGCTACTGAAAGGTCTAGTTCGGGTAAAACCTTGCTTGAAACATGCTGCACTTCTCGCCATTACTAATTTATCTATAAGGTATAATTTGATTCTTGTTTAATACATTCTGACATATGCAGTTTGTTAATTAATGGTAAGCAGGGATGGAAAAATTATAGTTATATAAGTGACTATTTTGTACAAGCAATTCAAATGTTCTCTTTTTGTGATGATTTCCACAACACCTGGCTCCTAGATTTTTAAATGTTTTTCTATCTCTGATAACTATTCAGAGTGTATATGATTAGGAAAAAATGTTAATGGATGGTGTGTTGTATGAAAACAGCAGTTTGTATACAACTTTTTTATATATTGAACCATATATTTCTTTAGTACTGTAATTTGATAAAGCAATAATACAAACAATAATAATATTCTTGAAATACATATTATCAGCCAACTGAATGGATGCATTCAGGGGAGGGGCGGGGGTGGCTCAGTCGATAGCGCGCCAGGCTTGTAATCTGTAGTTCTCAGGTTCGAGTCCCAGCTGGATCAGCGTTGAGATTTATCTCCGCAAAATTCCTCGCCCTGCCCACGATCAGTAGGGGACACCGATGGGCTTGGAAAGGCCGCCGTCCGTCGGATGGGACGTTAAGCCGTGGCCCCGTGTGCGGGAGAGCCATACCCTGTGCACGTTAAAGAACACGCTGGATGGCCTTGACGGGAGGCTACCATCTGTCTCCCAACAGCTGTTGCAGTGGGTCCCCTCCCCCAACCTTCTCTGAGCCTTTGGGGTCCATGTGACCTGGCCATTTAGTACATGGTGTGCAAAAAAGTGCCGCTCAGAGGTAAAACAACCCAACGCATTCAGGGGAAAAAGATTAATAATTGGGGGGAATTAAGAGTTGCACGTGCTACGAAGTGCACTAACCAGATCAGCATGATGATCATGAACAACTTTAATCAAGGTAAGTCTCTATAAGTGTCTTGAACAGTTTGCATATGCTCCACATAAATGACCAAAGTCCTTAGCCAACACAGCTATTCATATCCTTTCATAGTTGTTGCTCTTTAAGCAGTTTTTCAGACTCTTGTATTCAAATACCACATGTGCTTGAATAAGATGCAACCCCTATTTTTGACTTAGTATTAGGGTTCACTAACTTCTATACCAGGTAGAACTGCTTATTATTACCATACATACAATTACCCTAATTACCTTTTGAAGTAGGGGTTGACTCTGTAATGTGCCAAACTTGTAGCCCCTGATGTTCTCAGGCTTGGGTCCCTGCTGTGTCTGCATAGAGATTTTCTCTGCTAACCCCTTCTTGAGTGAGGAAGGAGACATTAATAAGCCAAAACCTCTATCTGTTGGAAAATATATTAAGCCATGGTTCTGTACAGGAAAACAAAATCCATGCACATTTAAGTACATGCCAGATGACCTAGATAGGAAGCTTCCATCAGTCTCCTTGCAGCTGCACTTAGCTCCTCTTTCTCTAGCCAACTCTGAGTCTTTGGAACCTTGCCACTTAGTCTATTGTGTGTAAAAAAAAAAGTGCCACTCAGATGTAAAACAACCGTACTCTGGCGTATCCAGCCTATTTATTTATCAACATTTATCTCTGGCATTATATTCTATTGTGCTAAAAACTTCCTTAACATGCAAAACAAAATATTTTTTTTAGAAATCTTTGTTTTTCCTACATGGATTGTATAATTTTGTAATAGTAAATTGTCAGAAAATAACAGTATAATCCAAATGTTTGAAAATTAAGTCTCCAAAATTTAATTAAAATATGGTTTCAGTTTTCAGAGTTTGAATATTTTTTTAAATCTCCTCTATTTTTGGCATAGAATAGTTTTAATAAGAATTCGTTATAAATTACTTGTTAGATATGCCATCATTAAAATTAAATTGTAAACTATCTAACAAATAATATGTTTTAATGGTAATAGTTTACAGTTAAAGTTGATTTAAACATAAACAGCATTTTTTTTTATTAATGTAACTTTCAAAAATGGCAAGAATGGTTGCTTAAAATGAATTAATTTTTCATCTTGTGAAGAAGGACTGAGTGAAAGTATATGCTATAACCAGAAACATGGAAAACAATTTATTTTTGTAATAAAATATTACTATTTGCAAATAGAAAAAAAAAAGTGGAAACATATTTAGTAGCTTTGTCTTGTGGCAAGAAAAAGAAATGCTTTTGCTGGATTTCAGTCATCTTCATGTAGAATGCAAATTTAATATAAATGCTCTGCTACCTGTTTAATAATTTCTCAACCTGAACTTAACAGTACTTTTAATTGTCATTTTTATGGTGTCAAGTAATATTCAATTGAAAATTTGTTGTAATGGAAAAAAAAATTTTGGAATTCTTTTAAATTATGACATTTTTGTTACATTGGTAAGTAATAGCTTTTATGAAGGTAGATATATTCACTCAATACTCTTATACTCATGTTTCTAGTTTTTCTCTTGATTTCCTTATGGTTTGGTTATTTAGCCCCTTTTGTGTATTGAAAAAGGACAACTCAGAAATGAAAATTTAATTCAGTTTTATTCGTATTCTGATCAGTGCAGTGATCTAAAAAGACCAAAATCATTCAAAAACTACAAACGAAGTTTGAGTTTTTAATGAATTTGTAACTTTGATTTTTATATGCAGTATGTTTTATTTGTGTAATTATGTTATGCATCAAGTAATTTCAATGAAAATGCTTTGATATTATATTTACTATTTTGTAGGCCCGTAACATCATCACAATACTCCAACAATCTAGTGAATTTGTTTCTTCTTCATGTGTTATCTGTCCCAGCATTAGTTCATCATTTTTCAACATCAGCACCAGAGGTTAGTTTTACCTTTTGTGAAGCTTATTAAATCGATTATTTTTTTTTACTAGTTAATTATTATATCTCAGGGCTTCCATTTTCATTTATTTTTTTTAAATTCACAAATATTTGTCATTATGCAGATTACAAGATATTATGGAGATAGGTGGTGAGGGTTTGATTTAGTAGCATGCCAGACTTGCAATTGGCAGACCCAAATGTGCTAGCATTGAGATTTATCTATGTTAAACCCCCACCCTGCTTTCAGTGAGAAAGTGTACACCAATGGGCTTTTAAAAGCCATCAGATGGGATATTAAGCTCAAGCCCCATATGCAAGAGAGCCATACCCTGTACACATTAAACAACACATTGGATGATTTTTACAGAAGACTACCATCTGTCTTCTAACAGCTGTCCATGGATCCCTTTCCCCCCCAACCTTCTCTGAACCCTCTCCAACCTTCTCTGAACTCTTGAGGTCCTTGTAACCTGGCAATTAAGATTCTATCTATGATTTGAATAATATCTGCAAGCTTGTAACCTGGCCATTTAATCCACTGTGTGCAAAAAATGCTGCTTAGAGGTAAAATGACCCAACTTGATAAGAAATTTGGTTTCATATAATAAAGATTTATTACTTTCAAAGTGTACATATAGTTTTGTGTGCTTTAATCAGATTGCTAGTTTTTAATGAATTTTATCCCAATCCTAATGAGAAATTAGTGTGCTTGGCTTCAGAATGAAGGAACCTGGGCTCAAATCCTAAAAGGCACAAGTATATCTTTTTGATTTATGTTGTCTTTCTACTAACACGTTATTTCTTCGCAGATCTTAGGGGCCTATCATAATCTGCAGTTACCAGGTTTGAATCCCAGATGTGTCACATTGAGATTTATCTCTGCAAAACTCCCCACCCTGTCCACGGTCAGTAGGGAATGCCACTGGAGTTGAAAAGGCTGCCATCTGTCAGATGGGATGTTAAGCAATGGCTCTTTATGTGGGAGAGCCATACCCTTGTGTGGGAGAGCCATACCTTAAAGAACACTTGCCTTACCTTAAAGCCATACCTTAAAGAACACAGGCCTTGACAGGAGGCTACCATCTGTCTCCCAACAGCTGTTCCAGTGGGTCCCCTCCCCAAACCTTCTCTGAACCTTCAGGGTCCTTGTGACCTGACCATTTAGCCCATTGTGTGCAAAAAAGTGCCTCTAAGAGGTAAAACAACCAACCAACCTCATAGATCTTCTCTGTGGTATAGTACAAGTGGTATAGTAATTGGCTCCTATCAAAACCTGTGTGATAAATGGACTGTTTTAGATATATATTTTTTAAATGTGTGGACCACTTTCATTAACAATAAATGCATGTTCAGTACTCTTATTTCTTAAGTGAACTGTCAAATTTTCATGTGTTTGGCATGCAAATTGTAATTTGCATGTGTTTGGCATGTAAATTGAATCATCCCTGGGTTTTATTGCTGCATAAATGAAAATGTTTGGAACACCAACCTCATTAATTTTAATAATTGCAATGGTGCATTAAAATTATTAAAATAATGAGACGGGCCCTTGCTATTATTGCTTACAGTTGGCAGTTTGTCATGCCTGTTCTAACTCTTTTGCATGCATCATAGTGACAGCCATTTACTTTTCTAATTAATGTTCTTTAAAATAAGTTTTTAGTTATTTTTAGTTGGTTTTTTTTTGTTTGACAAATTATTTATATATATTCATTACTGTAGTAAATATTTAAAAGTTGTTAATATTTTCATATAATTTCTCTTAACATAAATTACTTTTTAAATTTTTTAATTTTTGCATTTATCATGAATGTTCAATTTTCATGACTTACTGTAACTTTTGTTTCCTAGTGCCTGACAATTTTTGCTAATCATAACATATTTAAACACTCATTGGAATTGTTGATGACAGAACAGAATACAAGAATTCTATTTAATGCATTAGAAGGAAACTATGCACTTTGCCTCATTGGTAGGTCTTTTTATTCATTGTTGTTGCTTATTGGAAAAAAAGATTTTCATTTAACTTAAAAAGAAAAATATTTTTAATGTAGAAAAACAATTTTACCATTTGTTTTTGTAATAGCTTAAAGCAGTGGTTCTCAACCTGTGGCAGTTACATTGGACATTTAAATAAAATGATAATATATGTGACCAAAAAAGCATTTACATAAAGCTCTACAAGATGATGCCAAAATATATATCTTAGAACAATTATTAGATTTCAATGATAGTAATCTATACTCTGTTCCAGATAAAGAATGGAGCGGCATTATCTAAAGATCAAATAAAACAATCAACCAATGAAATGAGGCCACACCCACATGAGTTCTTTCAAGAACAAATTGTAGATATAATTCTACCACAACAAATAGTTCTTCACCTTATGCGAGAAATAAATACTTTTTCTAATGTGTCTGTGCATTATTAATATGTATACTTTATGGAAGTGAGCAATTAAAAATGCTGTTTATATTTTCAGAATATTGTAAAGTACACAGGGAAACATAATTTGTTTTACACTGGTATATTAGCAACTATAAGAATTGACTGGTGTTGCTCGGATCTTTGCTGATGTCGGCCTGCTCTTTCATAGACTGGCTTCATCTCTATGTAAATTATTCAAAGTGTTATTTCCAATTAGATAGATTTTGATCCCTTGTAATTCATGAGATACTTAATCGAATGGTTCTAAATTTCATATGTGGGTTTCCCTTTGTAACATGTTGAGTGAAGAAATCGGGTTCCTACCTGCAATGGGACACCTTGATATATCTTTGGGAATGTGAGGGATCAACTTGGGTAACTGTTGCCACCAATGGTTGGTGGCAACAGTATTATTAACATTCTTGATTAGAATTTGCAAATGAGCAGAAGCTATGAATAAAGAATGGAGTAGAAAGCCTTTTTGCCTAAAATAACTATTTCTAACCACCTGTTGAGATTATATTTGCACTGTACATTCTCGTGCTACTCTTGAACTTCTGCCAGAATTCCAGGTTCCTAGCCTCTTTATTTGAAGAGTGAGGTGACTACAGACATATATGTTAAAGACTTGCCATAGAAGTTCCCTAATGAGTTGAGGATTGATACAATTTCAGGCATAGAATCTTGTTTTTCATGGTTAAGTGTAATAAGCCATGATTGGGCAAAAATCTCTTTGAGTGAGACTTGCTACTCCATTCTTTGTGTGAAATAGACAATAGTGTTACATTCTAAATTTAGCCTTCATTTACACAATATATATATTAACTCTAGTCAGCCACTTTCCATTGGAGTCTGACGATACTCCATCAAAAATTTTTGTGAGGAGTAAAAATTTAACAGAAACAATGTTTTTGAAATTTGAACATAATCCTCTCTACAGTCAAAATGCTTTCTGCTGAGATTCACCTTCCTCATAAATCTTTTCTGTTGTGATAACAAATCACTCATGGTTGTGGGAACTGAGGGAAAGAACATATTCTGCATGTGTGTCTGAAACTTGTGTAACTTGAGTGTTTTTGTATTTTAAATTTTTCTTAGAATTCGTTTTAACACCAGTTAGATTCATGTTCTAACATTTTTGCCTTTACTAAAACTCGTAAAATATTGTTCCATTAGTTATATTCTTTCGCTTAAGGTAAAAATGGGACATGGTTCTGTTTTAATGTTTTTAGAGAGTTTTTTTATGTTGATTGCAGAGGGTGCAGTGCACTAGCACCCTCACCATTAAATGAGGCTCCACATTGAGTTATCTCTGAATAAAAAATATATACTGAGATAGAAGAGTAGGATGAAGGTCCCAAAATTTAATCCTGCCTGATGTCGAGACTTTGCTAAGCATCTTGCATAGCCTTGGATAATCCTTTTATTTCCATAATTTTGGCATTATTGCACCAGCCCAACTGAGCACCAACAATAGCACCTTTTTTTAAGTTTGGTTTTATCATATCTTTCTATTCTTATGGTAAGTGTTGTCTAGTGGTTGTGCTGATTGTATTTAAGACAGAGTACTGCCATCCTGTGGCTGAGTGGTTAGTGCACTTGGCTACTGATCAACGGGACCTGGGTTCGAGCCCCGGGTAAGTCATGGATGTTTGTGTTGTCTTTCTGCTGAGGTCCTGCCATTCTCACAGATCTACTGTGGCATATTAAACTAACAGGCTCTTGTTAGACCTTTGTGGCAAGCAGCTGCTTGAGGGGATAGATAGCATGATTATAACATATAGTAATAGTGCACAGTTTAAATTTTTTTTGTCCATGTAGTGTATATGACTCTGATTATTTTTTACTGACCTTTCAATGTAATTAATAAAAAATATAAATAAATGTAAAAAATGCATATTATTCTATATATGCTCTAAAGAGTAAAAAATAAACCTAAAACATTTGGTAGTGCAATCAGTCACTGAATTCATATTAATTTCAAAGGAATGTAGGGAACCGACATTCTTGTTGAGTAGGTAAATCAGCACCCTAACTTCTTTGAAGTGAATACAAATTCAGTGACTGCACCATCGATATGTTTAAGGTTTTTTTACTTCTTAGAGCACATATAAGAAGATGGGCATTTCTTTTAATTTTTTATTTATATTTTTTTCCTTGTCACTAAAAATACCTACCTTCATAAACTTTCATTTAATATGACTCATAAACATACATTTTCCTCCACTTTTTGGAGTTCTATTTGGGGTAGCACATCACATTGGAAATGTTATATGCTTTAATTTGAGATATAATTCATAAGCTTCTCCCCCCCCCCCCCCCTCTTAATTTCTATTTCCTTTTGGGAGGATTAGAGAATGACTAGGGCATATTTCAAAGTCTATGACAGTCCTCATATGAATCTTCAATTGACACATAACTCGTACCTGTAGGCTCTTACATTCAGAAGATATAGTAGAGGAGAGGAGTTCACATTTCTCCTTTTTAGTGGGGAGGAAATCAATGGGGTATATTTTTATTGCCCACAACATTTACCGTGTCGCAAACTTTCATTTGACATAAGACTTGTTACATCTGGCCCTCAAATTCCAAAGATATAGCAGAACATTCTGAAAATATAGTGGAATAATCATTTTCCTATCTCCCCTTTTTTTAGGGAGAAAGAATGGGAGGTAAATTTTTTATAGTCTAGGACACTCCCCATATCAAAAGCTTTCATCTGACATAAGTTTGTCTATCATGTTCAAAAGATATGGTGGAACAACTGTTTTGACATATCCACAATCTGGCAATCCAACAAATAAAAAAATAAAAATAAATACCCCCTCAAGCAGCTGCTTGCCACAGAGGTCTGACAGGAGCCTGTCAGTTTATATGTCGTAGTAAACGGTCTGAGAGGATGGCAGGACCTCAGCAGAAAAACGACACAAACAGCCATGCCTTACCCGGGTGGCTCGAACCCAGGTCCCTTAGATCAGTAGCCAAGCGCACTAACCACTCGGCCATGGGACGACAATCCAACAAAGGACAAGCAAAAAAGGAATAGGAAGATAAGTACAAAATTATAAATTGTTAATAATTTTTATTCCTAATCTACTTAAAACTGAAACTATGTGTTTCAGACAAATTTGAATGCTAATTCTAACAGCTAGATCAGTAAATTAAGTTGCACGTGAAAATTATTATAATAATTTATATAATAATTTGAGGTAAACATAGAGTTTAAAACTGATTAGATAGTCCTGGTATTCTGTTTTTCATGTTTCAAGGATATATTGATAAATATTGTAATTTTTTTTTATGAAGTTGTGTTTTAAACATTAATCTTTTTCTTTTTATAGCAAATCTTATTCACCTTGGGTATTCAGATATTGAAGTAGGTATTTTGTATTTTAACTTTTATAAATACTTTAAAATTTTAATGTATGTTTTTAATTAATAATGCTCTAGCTGTTTTTCTGCAAAAATGCTAAGAGTACTATAAACTGATATATCTATAAGATTTGAATTGTGTATAGACAATTTATGTAGTATTTTATTCTTTGCTATTATTTTTCTTTTCTCAAACCACTGATTGCAACACTTCAGCATTGTGTTATTTCCTGTACAGTTAGATAAACTGACATTGCACTTTCACTGAAACATAATCTATCATCTGAATAAGTAAATTGTTGTCATTCATAATTTTACTTTTGGCAATGCCTTGTTTCATCTCTTCGGAATCAAATAATTTTTAATGTATTGTAGAATAATTTCTCAATATACTGTCCATAAAAGTATTTTATGTGGCCATAATTATTTTTTGTACATTTACTTCATGTATTTAAAACTAAAGTTTTGCAAATATAAATGTAAATTCACATGGTTTAGAAAAAAATACATTCAATAAATTTTATATTGCACACTTTTTTACCCTTTGTGTGTGACTAAACAATTAACTAAATGATCATTTGTCCTTAAATTCTCAGTTTAATTGAAAAAACAACATATTAAATATTTTTTGGAATTTTCAGTTTTTAAAATTTCCAATTTGAAATTAAAATATGAGTGGTGAAACAAATTGTGGATTGAATGGGGGAAGGGGGCTGGGTTTAAAAAAAATCCAAATCAAATCATAATGAAAACCATAAATCTAGACTAAATCAAATAGGCATTCTATAAATATTTTTTGAGATAAATCTTGAATGATTGGTTTTGATTAGAGGTACTTGTGTATCTACTTTCTGTAATATGGGACCTTTTGTCATGATTGTTTTTCAAATATAGTTATTGTTCAAATTAGTTGGGATTTATTTTCAATTATATATTAGTATCAATTGCATAGATTAGATAGGCAATAAGATAAATAATAAATGGACAATAGGGATAAAAATGAGCAAGGGGGAACATTTGTCATAAATATAATTGAACATGAACTAAAGTTTAATAGCATATTTGTATAAATGTATATATACTTATATTTCTATGATTTGGGTAATCTACACCCAATTGAAGAATAATTGGTCAGTATCTAACAATTGAAATATCAGTATTTTTGCTGAATTGTAACATTTCTTTCTGAACATTTTAATAAGAGTTCCTTCTGTATTGTTACTTAATTTAAAATTTCTTTTCTAGCATCTGCAGTCAAATCTTTTGGATTTTATAGTGAGTAAAACTTTGTCCTATAATCCTTATGAAAATAACATGAAAAATGAAATAGTGTACATTAAAATCTGATTATAATGATATTGGTATATAGTAAATCTCTGGTTATAGCATGCTTAATGCTAAATTTTTTTTATTCAGTTAAAATGAACACTTAACTAGTGAATACCTCACTTATAATGTCCATAATTTAGCTGGATACAAGAACTTTTTTTTTTCAATTCATCAGTCATTAAAAATCAGCACTCACTAAAAATAAGAGGGGTGGCTCAGTCGGTAGCGAGCCAGGTTTGTAATCTGCTGTTTCCAGGTTCAAGTCCCAGCTGGGTCAGTGTTATGATTTATCTCTGCAAATTCCCCACCCTGCCCACGGTCAGTAGGGGACACCGATGGGTTTGGAAAGGCCACCGTCTGTCAGATGGGATGTTAAGCCGTGGCCTCGTGTGCGGGAGAACCATAACCCTGTGCATGTTAAAGAACACACTGGATGGCCTCGATGGGAGGCTACTATCTGTCTCCCAATAGCTGTTACAGTGGGTCCTCCCCCAACTTCCTCTGAGCCTTCGAGGTCCATGTGACCTGGTCATTTAGCCCATTATGTTCAAAAAAGTGCTGCTCAGAGGTAAAACAACTAAGAATAAGTACTTACAGATTAGAACAAAATAGGGTTTGAGTAAGCTACATTCTTAATATTCTAGACTAGATAAATGATAAATTTGGAAACAGTATTTTCCCTACCTTTTGGTAAATACTTTTCTTACTTGTTGGAAAGCTTTAACTATGTTTAGCAAACAGATCAGAGGTTAAATGAAGACATGATAAAATACTGCATTTTAGTTAGGAAATTTTGGAATGACACCGGTAGATATACATTGCCAACTTGTGACAATTCAGATAACTTTTTTTAAAATTCAAGATTTCTTGAAAAAACTGCCTGGGCGAAAAGTGGTGGGGATGGCTCAGTCGGTAATATGCCAGGTTAGAGTCCTGCCTGGGCCAGCACTGAGATTTATCTCTGCAAAACTCCCCACCCTGTCCTCTGTCAGTATGGGTCGTAAGCTGTGACTCTGTGTATGGGAGATCCATACCCTGTGCACATTAAAGAACATGCTGGTTAGCCTTGACGAGAGGTTACCATCTATCTCCCAACAGCCGTCCAGTGGGTTCACTCCCCTAAACCTTCACTGAGCCCTCAGGGTCCTTGTGACCTGACCATTTAGCCCATTATGCAAAAAAGTGCTGCTCAGAGGTAAAACAACCCAATCCAAAGCCTGGGTGAAATGATTTGGTTTATTCAACCCCTTCCACTTCTGAACCCATATTGTTCATCTTAAAGTTGTCCACTGACCAAATGTTCAATTAAACAAAAGATAAAATATTTCACTATATGAATAATGAAATAAAGGAAAAGAATTCTGCAAAAGAAAGTAGACTGATGCCTTTGTAACCATCACAAACCTACATCACTTTTTTGAAAAAAGAGTGATTAAATCTATTGATATCATTAGTGACAACATTTCTTTTATAGAAAATATTCAGCACCTCAGTTAGCCCATATAACAATAGAACTATCCTTGGCTCTTAGCATTTCACCAGTTATTACATTTACCTTTAGCTACTTACCTAACTCTAATTTCAAAATTTCCGAAGTAACTTCAGATCATGATATATGTAAAACCAATATTAAAGCAAATAATACACCTTCAGTGTAGATGATAGGTTAGTAACTAACTACATTATTTAGGACATCCTTGAAATATTTAGCCCACCTTGTCATTACAGAATGAAAGGTGGAGAAGCTAAAAAGATTGTTTCTTTGATAACTATGCCATCATTTTCACTCAATTCCTTTTTATATTCATTTATTTCACTTCATTGAACATTTTAGGGGTAAACTTCCTTTGGCAGAGCAGTACGCTAAGCCTCAGGATATCTGTATAACTCAGTAGAACAAGTTAGTACTTCCCCCAGAACAGGGGAGAAACGATCGAGCCACAAAGGGCTGACCTTGACCCGAAGGGTCGGTAGATCTCCAGGCAGTCGAGAAGCTAAATTGTTTTTTACTCCATATTTTTTTACTCCATTCCAGCTCTATCTGATCTAGTGATTAATATACCTTTCTACTCAACCAATGGTCATGTACTTGTGTGTTTACGTGTTGTATGAGAAACCAGGACATGCCTAATAGAGCTTCTAGGTTATCTACAACCTTTGAATAAAAAAAAAGAATTCTCAGTTGTACTGTCATGTAAATTCGTCGCTTTGCCAACCATCCTATCAGCAAAAATTCTCAGTTTCTTAGTGATCCCTTGAGCATCTAAGCTCCCTTTAATACTCTCTGTTAAGATTAGTAGGATGTTGATTCAGTTTGTCCTTGTATTTCTATCATAAATAAGCTGCATTACTTGTCACTCCAGAGACTCCATTTTATCCAGAACATCCAGGTTGTATTAAAATATAACCTACTTAAAATGGTTTGTTTCTTCAACCTCAACTGTAAATATATCACCCATTGTCATAATAAATTGAGCAACCTATCATGATAACCTTTGGCTCTTTCTGAGCCTAAGAGTTAAAAAAAATAATTCGTTTAGTGTTTTAATGAGATTTCTTAATCTTCAGCTGTAAGACAATATATCAGACCAAATTTCAGCTCCATCATATGACTTGGTGTTCCTTACAAAACTATCCCATTTACTCTTCATTAATATATAATACATTACTAGATAACTCACTGGATGAAATGCATATGCATTTTTAAATATCTAAGAGTCAAGTAAGACTTGAACCCTTGAAGTGCAGAAAAGATATTTTACAAAATATAACTTTCGATTTACATAATGTGGTTGTATTACAATCCATGTTGGAGGATCCAATCCATAGTTGTATAAAATGTATTGCAAAAAAAATGTCACTGTAAATAAGCAATACATCCCCAAATAGGGCTCTTGTGTGGAAGGGGGTGGGGGTGCCTCAATCGGTAGTGTGTCCGACTCATAATCTGCAGTTCCCAGTTTAGAGTCCCAACTGGGTCAGTGTTGAGATTTATCTTCACATAATTCCCCACCCTGCCCACGGTCAGTAGTGGACATCGATTGGCTTAGAAAGGCCACTGTCCGTCGGATGGGATGTTAAGCTGTGTGTGGGACAGCCATACCCTGTGCACAATAAAGAACACGCTGGATGGCCTTGACGGGAGGCTACCATCTATCTCCCAACAGCTGTTCCAGTGGGTTCCCTCCCCCAACCATCTCTGAGCCTTCATATAACCTGGCCATTTAGCCCATGGTGTACAAAAAAGTGCTGCTCAGAGGTAAAACAACCCAACCCATGTGTGGAAGTGGATTAAATTAAGGAGTTTGTTTTGAAAGTATTTACTTTCTGCGAGTTTGCAACTTTTATAAATGTAGAATGTTTTTTACTCTTATGAATTAAAAATATATTCCACTGTTGTGTCTGAAAAGTATAGGAGTGCACTTATTTTGATTCTATTTTGTTATTTAATCATTTAAAATTAATATTTTTAAAAGTAAATTTTAATGCGTTATTTCCAGAATGTTATTACAAGGCTCTTGGAAAGTTGTCAAAAGTACGTTGTTAACAAACAGTCAAACTTGACACATTGGCATCCTGTTCTTGGTTGGTTTGCCCAGAGTATAGATCATGGGTAAGATTTTATTTTTGTCCAATATATCTTGACTGTATTAAAGTTTTGTTTTTTAACTGCAGAAGGCTTTAAGAATTTTTGTTTCATATAGTTTAGTTTGAAAAACAAATTGAATAATGTTAAAGTGATCAATTAAGTTTACTTAATAACTTTTTTGATGTTCAGCTGAAGTCATGAAATTGCACTTAACATTGATATTAAATATAGAAGAAAATCTGTCTTGAGCTAGGTGCTATGAACTCACTTCTACCCAACTGTGTTATCAGAATGTTGTGGGTTCATATCCCATGTAGCTCAAAACAAATTTTCCTCTAAATTTGATATCAGTCTGTAGAGTAACTTCATGCCTTTCAGTTAAACTAATACATAATTTTTATACATTGATTTCTATAACTGTGATAAATTTTTCTATCTGTTTATAATAATTAAGATTAGTAAAAAATTTATTTATAAAGCATTAAAATGTTATTGCTTTATCTCTGAATGAATGAATGAATAACTCTTCATTGTGAAAGTTTTTCAAACAATTGCAATGGAGGTTATAGACCTATATTGAAGTTTGCTCAAACAATTTCTGTAAAGAAAGTGCTTATTGGATAACAATTTGAATAAATTGCTGTATAGGTATACCACTAACAATTGCAAATAATAATTGGTAATGCTGTAATATTAGGATTGGGGTTGGCTCAGTCTGTAGCATGCCAGGTTCGTAATCTGCAGTTCCCAGGTTTCAGTACTACCTGTGTCAGTGTTGAGATCTACACTAAACCCCCAACCTGCCTTCAGTGAGAAAGTGGACACCAATGGACTTAGTAGAAGCTGTAATCTGTAAGATGGGATGTAAATCGGTGACCCCAGTGTGGGAGAGCCATACCTGTGCTTCTTAACATGCCAGAAGATCCTAATACCTGTCAATGGATTCCCTTCCCCCCCAACCTCTGACACCTTGGTGTCCTTGTGACCTGGCCATTTAGCTCATTGTGTGCAAAAAAGTAATCCTCAGAGGTAAAACTACCAAACGAACTCAGCTGTAATATTATCATTCATAGAATGCAGTTAGTACCATATTGTATCTAAAAGTTTTCAATTTATGTAATAAGAGCTTTGATGGGAATCATCATTAACTTTTCTGAATTGAAATGTGCATGAAGATAATAGCAGATTCATATAGATAGCAGTGTAGCAGAGGGAAGCATCACATGGTTGGTATTAGCACAAGTAGTGGACTGATGCAAAGCCATTAAGCAGCAATTCCAGTAGTTAAATTGATGAACTTCTGAGATATCAGATGCTGTTTTGTTGCATAGTCACTAATGAACTTAGATGACTATAAATAGTTACTCAATACATGAAGCTATTAGAAGGCAATGGTGATCTAACATCATGAAATGTGTAATTATGATGTGTGTTTCATACACAAATTAATGGAATATATGAGGCAAGAGGATGCTTAAAATTGAAAAGCATTTTTAGTTCAATCAGTCTACTGAATTTTAACATTACTATTAGTAAGGGTAACAGAATGTATAAGATTGGGAGGAATCATTTATTTGTGTAAACAGAATGTGGGCAAAATTCCACCTGAAATCTTATAGGTAGCAGGGAGAGATGCTTAATAGCTTGGTAAGATTGAGCCGTCTCATGGGCGAGTGGTTAGTGCACTTGGCTACTGATCTAAGGGACCTGGGTTCGAGTCCCGGGTAAGGCATGGATGTATGTGTCGTTTTTCGGCTGAGGTCCTGCCATCCTCTCAGACCTTCTACTGTGGCATATAAACTGACAGGCTCCTGTCAGACCTCTGTGGCAAGCAGCTGCTTGAGGGTTTTTTTTTTTTGGTAAGATCGAAGTTATGTGTCAAATTATATTGAATGACATTAGCAATATGTCATACAGAAATATAATAACACATACAATCATATCACATTGCTTGGAGCCTTAAAAAATCTCATTCTGAAGGTGTTTCTCATAATATTGGTGCTCATCATAATGAACTTCTATTGTAATACATCCAGTACTATATCAGATTTACTAGTGTAGATTTTTAGAAGTAAAAGAAATATAGAATTCTTTTAAAGGACTGTTATGTAAAATTTTCATATTTTTGCTTTATTACAGCCTTCACGAATCTCTTGTGTATGTTAAGAAGCAGCTGCAACTTCTATGGAATGGCCCCATGATTAAAGCTATGTTTTCCCACTTGCTAGACTCGGTGGAAACTCCAACTATCCATCAGTCACCAATCATTACAATGTCAAGCTCTCAAGCTACCTCTCCAGTTCAGCAGTCTCCTTCCAGATCAGCTAGTATGTGTTCTGGATTGCCTTGCCAAGGTCTCTTGAAAGTGACCTTATCTATGAAGTGTGACCCTAGTTTTAGCAATGCTCAGAAATTAATTTCCATATATCAGTGGTGTTGTAGCATACATAAATTTATTTTAAAAGTTTGCAGCTAAAGTTGTATTTACAACCAGTTCTTGAACATTTCTATTAAATATGTAATTGCATAACAGGCTTGTTTACATGTGGGGGAGGGGGGCTCAGTTGGTAGTTTGCCAGGCTTGTAACCTGTAATTCCTAGTTCAAATCCCATCTTGACCAGCATTGAGATTTATCTCTGCAAAACTTCCCACCCTGTTCTCTGTCAGTAGGGGAGACTGATGGTTTTAAAGGCTACTATCCATCAGATGGAATATTAAGCCGTCTCCCTGTGTGTGGGCTAGCCATCCTCTGCACATTAAAGAACATTCTGGATGACCTTGATGGGAAGCTACTATGTCTCCTAATAGCTGTTCAGTCCTCAAAATCTTCTCTGAGCCTTCAGGGTCCTTGTGACCTGGCCATTTAGCCATTATGTGCAAAAATGTGCTGCTCAGAGGTAAAACAGTGCAACTTCATGTGACATTGATTCCAAAGCCAACTTTTGTAGCATGGCCTTTCTTAGGCAATGTGAGATTGGTTGTATTGTGTTGTGTGCCACTTTTATTGTTCATGGCAACTTAGATGGTTTGTCACAAGGTCCATAAGAATGGGGTAAAGATATCTACTGAACTGCTAGTGCAAACTGAAAGGACAAAGATTGCACCAAGATTGACATTTGCAACCACTAAAAGCCCTTATCTGTAATCGAGACTAGGTATGCAGTTACTAAAATTTTAACCCTTAGTGTTTTTTTTTTCTAAAAATGCAACTGAACTTCTGAGCCTTTATGAAACAATGAATGAAAAAGTTTAGATATTAAAAGAAAAAACATTTAATTCTGAACAAAAAAATTAAAAGGAAAAAGAAACTGTAGGTCAACATAAAGGTTGCAAGTTCATTTGTAATAATTTTTGAAAACAGATTAATCAACTTCCAATACTTAAAAGGTTAATAATATATAACTAGAGAACAAGATTGTGAGTTAACCAGACACTTATTAAAAAATCATTAACAAGATTTATCAAAAACTTTCAAAAAATTTGACTAATTCTGGATACACCACTATATAATAGTATATTAAACATTCAGAATTCTCTTTAACTTAGCAAAATTTTTTCCATAAAATATTTACTGACATACTTGACTCAAACATACATATTTCCAGAAACATGCCAAAGTATTCTACCATCTAATGACAACTGTCTTTTTCTCCGCCAAGTACGACTTTTCACTCTTCTTGTCTTTTTCAGCACCTACACTTGGAGTTATCTATGATGTTGGGTGGCAACTATTTCTTTTTATTGCACTGAGTAGGATGTAAATAATGAAGTCATATGCTATTTAGCATTAATGATTTAAACAATAATTTACAATCTTGGAATTACCTGTAGACTTTTAAACGTCTATAAATCAATAAATGTTTTGTGGAAAAAATTTAGCCCACATATTTTTTATAACCTGCATCTCACCAGAAATATGTCAGATTATCATGGGAAGAGCGAAAAGTCATAATAAAAAATAAAAATAAATACCCCCTCAAGCAGCTGCTTGCCACAGAGGTCTGACAGGAGCCTGTCAGTTTATATGCCATAGTAGAAGGTCTGAGAGGATGGCAGGACCGCAGCAGAAAACAACACAAACATCCATGCCTTGACCCGGAGCTCGAACCCAGTTCCCGTAGATCAGTAGCCAAGTGTGCTAACCACTCGGCCATGGTACTTAGTGGAAAAAAGACAGCTAGTTCAATGGTAGAATACCCAGGCATGTTTCTGGAGAGATGTGGGTTAGAGTCCCATATGTTGGTAAAAAATTTTTCGGAAAACATTTATTGATTTATAAACATTTAAAAGTTTGCAGGTAAGTCTGAGATTGTCCAATATTGTTTAAAAGTGTTTCTTTTATAGTAAACTTAAGCCCATATTATATATCTTAAATAAGGATGTTATTCTAGAAAAACTTTTGTAATACTGTGTACAGAACACACAAAAGTTGGAATCTTGGTTGCACACTTGTGTATTAAAATATTTTTAGAATAAACTTTTTTTAATAAAATAAAAATCATTTAATATTACAGAAAAAACAAATTGCTTTATATACTTAAAATTATTGTATTGTATTTTATTATCAATAGTATATATAATATGTAAAATTATTGTATGTATTTTATTATCAATAGTTTAGTTTTAAAATCAGTTCATTTAATTATTTTCTTTTTACACACTGCCATAAGCTAGGTTGTTTAAATAATTAGTTCTTAAGTGGTATAAAAGTATATATATCTGGAGATATATGAAGAATCAACTGTGATCTTATGTGCTTGTTGCTGAAAAAATGTCATGATTAGAGTTTTTTTTAATTATTTAGTTGTCAAAAGTAATATTATTTGGAGATTGTTTTAGTAATATTCTCCATGCTGCAAAGAGAAGAGGAATTTCACTGTTCCAATAATTTTGTTAATGTAATGTTTTTTCTGCATATATTTTGAAAAAGGCCACTTGGTGAAATGATGAAAGCTACTTGGAATGATACTGATGCATTATTATTAATAAATGTTGAATCCAATGCTGTTAACCCTTTCACGACTAAGGGAAACATTTTTCCCATTTTAAAATTGGTGATTGTCGTATTTAATTATAACCTTATCTGCATTTTTTATACAGAATGTCAAAGTAGAACATATGCTGAATGCAATTACGTAAACGGGAACGTTTAGAAAACAAAAACAGAACTGTCAGGACTCATAATATATGTACTATGTGCAATGTCCATCTTTGCCTCACTACCAAAAGAAATTGCTTCGCAGAATATCATAATTAGCACATCATTTTGTATAGTAATTTTATTTCATAATTTTGTATTATTTTAGTTAACATTCATTTCTAATAAACCAATAAATAAAAGACATTGCATAATAATAAGCCTAACTATAATTTGTGTTACCTTTATAGTCCATTGGGAAAAATATTTCCCATGAAATTCCAAAAAAACTACACATTGTTATGCATTTTTCTTATGATTTTTATTTATTTTACGTCTAAACAAACTAAAATAAACAGTTACATACTAATATTTACTCTTAGAAACCTTATAGTCCTGAAAGGGTTAATGGCTTCTTTCAAAAAATATGGTAATATGCATCTTGTATGGAGCTTCATTTGTGGAGAATTCTTGTCATGCTTTTTCAAGTAGATAGCTTTTGTCCTGTGCTTATTTCATTTTTAGGACATTCTGTTGGAATTAAATATATTCCTATTGGAATAACTTTTCTCAGTGAATAAGGTTAATCTTCAAAAGAGACTATCAGTGCTTTGTAATTGCATAGTTTCATTTTGTTTAATGCATAATTCTCAAAGTGTAGGTCATGACTCTGAGGGAGGAAGTTGCAAATAGCTTGGAAGAGGGTTACAAAGCTATGAAGAACATAATGAAATTCTGTAAAATTGAAACTATAGTCCCTACATTGTAGAGAAGTTGGCAGGGACTATTTAAATTTATCTGAAATTCTCTGGGGGTCACAGTATTAAAAAGCTTCATATCCTCTGGTTTAATTTATTATTAGTACAGGTAAATTAAAATATGTAATTGAAGAACATGTGGTTATTATTAAATCAGGAGTAAAATTACTGTTTACTTATTTAAAGCACTGGCATTCAGAAAAGTGGTACACTTCTTGAGTTAGCAAACAAAATATTTATGGCACAGTATGTGAGTGTGTTTCAATAATATGTGATTAATAGGTTTTTGGGTTATTACTTATAAGAATTTTAAATGAATATATTTTAAGACAATGTAAAATTTAAGTTGATATTTTCTTAATTGCAGGCATTTTTAAGAAAGCTCTTGAAAGAGCATCATCCAGCAGAGCAAGCAGTGTTCGATACAAGAGGTTAGGAAGTCCTGAAACCACAGTTGTGGCTTTAACATGTTCTCTCTATGAAACTGCTTTAGCAACACTGACACAGATGAAATTAGACATTCTCACAGGTAACTTTTACTTTGCATATACACCAATCAGCCGAAACATTAAAACCACCTACCTAATATGATGTAGGTCCTCCTCTCGCCACCAAAAGAGCTCTCACCCGATGAGGCATAGATTCAGCGAGATGTTGGTAGGTGTTGCTTGATATTTGGTACCATGATTGCAACAGAAGGTCCCACAGTTCCCATAAATTATGTGGTTGGGGTGATGCTGCTCGTACACGTTTCTCCAATTAAAACCACAAATGCTTGATAGGATTCATGTCCAACGAATTTGGGGGCCATGGCAATAAATGGAATTCCTCATGTTCTAGGAACCATTTCTGAACCTTCTTCACACTGTGACATGGAGCATTGTCTTGTTGAAAGATGCTATCTTCACCAGGGAATAGAGTCGCCATGAAGGGATGTACTAGGTCAGCCATGATGTTCAGGTAGGTGACAGCTATCAGAGTTTGCTCTACAGGGATAATTGGTCCAAGTGTTCCCCAAGAAAATATTGCCCAGACCATCACACTCCCTCCAGCCACATGGATCTGTCCCACAGTGCATCAGCTGTGAAGGCTTCCATGGTGTAACAGAAAATGGGATTAGTCTGACCATGCAACCCTCTTCTAGTCTTCTATGGTTCAGTGTCAATGATTACATGCCCACTGCAAGCATTGATGATGGTGAATGACTGAGCATAGGCACACAAGTGGGTCTTTGACTGTGGAGACCCATATTCAAGAGCTTATGATGAACTGTGTGTTTGGACACATTGGGCCCTTTACCAGAATTGAAATTATGGGTAATGTTAGCCACAGTAGCCCTCCTGTTGCTGCGGACAAGATGAGATAGCCTGTGCTGACCTCTGGCATCAATGAGGCATGGCCGGCCCACATCTTTTTGACGGCTTGAAGTGTCACCTGTTTCGGACCATCTTTGATAGGTACTAACTACTGCATAGTGTGAGCAGCTACCAGTATTGCTGTTTCTGAGATGCTCTTACCAAGGCGTCTTGCTATAACGATCTGGTCTTTGTCTAAATCGGATAAATCCTTTGCTTTTCCCATGTTGAGATGAAACTAAATACTGCCTGTGAGAGCTCCGACCCAGGTATTATATATATTATTCATGATCTTGGCACTTGACACTGATTGGCTGCAGGTGCGCTTCTTTGCATAACGCAGAGTGGTTTTAATATATTGCTGATTGCTGTATATATGTGTGTAAAAAGAGGAAATTTGATTAGATTTAGGGTCCCTACCTTTAAACCTACTTGTAAGAAATTAGAAACAGGTAGCAAGCACCATACATAAACTGAATCAAAAGAGTAGTATGAATTGAGTCAGGATTTTTTTTAAATGAATTGGATTGTAATTGCAAATGGGTGTAGACCATATTTACATGCCTTATTTTCACACTTTTCTCAATAATTTTTGTGTTTTAATGGTGGGGGGGGGGGAATATTCTTCACTAACAAATCAGCACTTTGACATCGATTCTAATTTTAAAAATATTCTTAAAATACCATTTTCAAATCAGTGTTTTGGGAGAGAATTGAAATGAAAGTTTGATTAAAGCACCTCAACTTCAAAACACATTGAGTTATTTGATAATTTAAAATGTGCATTTTGTATTTTATGCATTTGTGTGTTGTATTACAACATTAAGACAAATCTCATCTTGTCACCCATATCATTACCATGTGAATGAAAGATGTAAGCAATCATATAAAAATAAGTGTCATTAGTAGTTGAAACAAATGTAAATAAAATAAGAAAACTAATTGGCAAACAGAAGCTATAACAAACATGTAATTTTATTATCAGTGATCTTGGATGACTCATTAAATAATGAATAAAACTGATAGTGTTCTGTAGGGGTTGCAGTTATTGGTATAATATGAACACTGATATTTGTGGACAAGTCATGTCTTCATTAATGTCAATTTAAATCATTTTCAGGTCTTTAGTCAAGGAATGTACCTTAAATATTGAAGATTTAAATTTGTAATTCTTGATGCTCTGATTGTGTAAATCCTTTCATTTTAAATGCAGAGTTCAAATTGTTTCACTCTTAAGATTGTTTTGTGGTATATCACTGCTATTCTGTAGGTGTGAATATTATTCTAAATGTAAAGGAACAACTTGCAGGAGCTGATCATGGAATGACTGACAGTTATGACCATATCTTCCACTTTGTCTACTTTATCAGTCATTTCCACCTGATAAAAGAACAGCTGCATAAATGCATAGTGATAGGAAAACTGCAGTTTGATCTAGCCCCTATACACTTGACTCTTGCAAATTTTGCAGGTGTTAGGTGTTTCTTCACTTTTGCAATACTATCAACTTTGGGAACAATTGGTAATTTATCATATTTGTAATTTAAAAAATAAATAATAAATACCCCCTCAAGCAGCTGCTTGCCACAGACGTCTGATAGGAGCCTGTCAGTTTATATGCCACAGTAGAAGATCTGAGAGGATGGAATGACCTCAGCAGAAAACAACACGAACATCCATGCCTTACCCGGGGCTCGAACCCAGGTCCCGTAGATCAGTAGCCAAGCGCGCTAACCACATGGAGATAAAGAATATTGATGATGTTGCTCCAGATTCTGCTTCTCTTGGTGAAGAGTTCAAAATTTTCAATGCAATAGAGACCCATTCTGGCTCTTGAAATGGCAACACAAACTGTTCACATATTTTAAGAAGTTAATGTTACTTTAAAAATTACTCCGAACAAAGGAAACTAAAATTATATCATTTTTCTCGCCTTGAAAGCTATCTGCAATGCTAACCCTAACAGCACTCATCATTCCACTCTTTAATAGTCTCTTAATTGTGAAAAGTTGGGTTGTGTAGGTCGTAAGGCTGGAGTTATCATTAAGAAAAAGATTTTACAATTAACCATTTTGACACATTCAGATAAATTTACCTTTAGCCTACAAATTATATGTGACTGAAAAACTTTGCCATATATGTGACCACTTATTCCCTCTAGATTAGTTCTTCATTTGCTAACCAAAATATGAAATATTAACTGAGGAAATTTTTAAGATGTACTTTCTTTGGTACAAGTGCATATTAAAGTAGGTCATCTGCAATTATATATAATTTTGTTTGAATAAAATTTGTCTATGTTTAACTACTATACAGTCGCTAGCAAATTTTAAATATAACAGTGGAGAAATTTTTCATTTTAGAACATAGTTTGTCATAATGTTAATAAAGAATATTTTCTGAATAGGTTGAGTTCCTTAGCAAATGAATAAAAAAATTATTTCTTAAAGATTTGTTTCATTCGTATAAAGTAGTTTAACATCATTTTTTAGCTGAAAATTCTTTGTATTGTCTGTTTTTAGGTCTTTGTTATCAGGATATGGTATTGCCAAACCTTTGGAAATTTATCAGCAGTCTAGGCCCTGGAAATGGTCTCAAAGCTTTCCTTGACCATTTGGCTGTGACTACAAAGACGTGCAGTCCTGAATTCCAGATCCTTATTCTATTCTGTGATTGTGCAACACATCTTATAACGTAATGACCTGTAATTTTGTATACTATTATGCTTTTTATTGTTCTCTTTTAATTTTATATTGATTATGCTAATTTTTGTTAATAAAATTTTCACAAGAGTGTATTTAGCAATATCAAAATGTTCAAACCAAGTTGTGTTTATTGCAGTTCTAAATAAGCACGAAGTAAAGCTAGTAGAAACCAATTATTATTAAGATCTCACATAAAAATATTGTTATGACAGATGAATGTGCTGCAATGAATTTATGATAAAACATGTCATGAATGCTCACATGTGCTTCTGTGTGAGAATTACATAATCAACGAATTGCAACACAGAACCTATCTGAAAAATAAAAAAAATTGTTATGTTGGAGTTATTGATATGTGAAAGGGGACATAGTCTCAGTATACACACGATAAGCATTTAACAAAAAAAGTGTTTTATATGGTGAGTTTATTAGTGTGGATCGTGTTAGTAAACTAGTAAAGGAAAAGAAGAATTTATCATCTTGTGTGTGATGATTAATGTCTGGAAAGAATTGGTTCTGAGAAACCAGTACACTTAGCCACAGTGTTGCAGTACTTGATGACTAAAACCTTAGAAGGAAGTCATTTAGGTATAGTTATTTAGTTTGTTTAGGAATTGGTAAGGATCGTCGTTAGATTGAATATTTATTTACCAACATGATTTTATTGTTCATTGAATGATATTAGCCTTGTTTTGTGGGGGCGGGGGTGGCTCAGTCGGTAGCGTGCCAGGCTCATAATCTGTAGTTCCCAGGTTCGAGTCTCAGCTGGGTCAGCGTTGAGATTTATCTCCTCAAAATTCCCCACCCTGCCCATAGTCAGTAGGGGACACCGATGGGCTTGGAAAGGCCGCCGTCTGTCGGATGGGACGTTAAGCCGTGGCCCCGTGTGCAGGAGAGTCATACCCTGTGCACGTTAAAGAACCCGCTGGATGGCCTTGACGGGAGGCTACCATCTGTCTCCCAACAGCTGTTCCAGTGGGTCCCCTCCCCTAACCTTCTCTGAGCCTTCGGGGTCCATGTGACCTGGCCATTTAACCCATGGTGTGCAAAAAAGTGCCGCTCAGAGGTAAAACAACCCAACCCTTGTTTTGTGATTTGGGTGTGAATAGAATTAAGATAATGGATTCTTCTGAAAGTTTATCTTTGTATTGTTATAGAGTTTAATGCCAGTTGACTTAATTTGTATAAATAATTCCATCCATGCTTTTGTAATAAATTGCATTGTTTTGTAAATTAACATTGTAAAATATTTACTTGAACTCATGCTCAGTACTCATCCATTTGATTTGTAACAATATCTATAAAGGGGAAGGAGATTAGCTCAGTTGGTAGTGTGGCAGGCTCATAATCTTGATATTCCCATATTCAAATCCCCACTGTCTTTATTGAGATCTTTGGTGCTAATCTCTGTTCTGCTAGAAAGGCTGCTGTCCTTTGGATAGGATGTTAAGTCATGATCCTCTGCACAGAAGATCCAGACACTGCTAATTGGTTGGATTGTTTTACCTCTAAGTGACACCTTTTTCCACACAATTAGCTAAATGGTCAGGTCGCAAAGACCCCAAGGGTATGGAGAAGGTTTGGGAAGAGAACACACTGAACAGCTCTTAGGAGACAGTTTCCCAATAAAGCCATTTAGCATGTTCTTTAATGTGCACAAGATTTGACTCTCCTACACATGAAGCCATGGCTGTTATCTGTTAGAATCCCATCTGACAGATGATGGCCTTTTTATGCCCATCAGTTTCCTTACTGACTGAGGGCAGGGTGTGGGGGTTTATTAGAGATAAATGCTAGTGTTGGCACATATGGGAGAGTAGTAACTAAGAACTGATGATTACAAACCTGGCAGTCTACCAGCTGAGCCAAACCCCACACCAATACTGCTAATGTTAAAAATATGTATTTTTTAAATTTTTTGATTTATATCTTCCTAGAAGGCCCTAAAAAGTAGAAAATAAACCTAAAGCATATTGATGGTGCAATCAGTCACTGAGTTCGTATTCACTTCAAAGGAAGATAGGGCACCTGCAATCTTGTCGAGTAGGTAAATTGGTGCCATATCTTCCTTCGAAGCGAATACAAATTCAGTGACAGATTGCACCATTGATATGCTTTAGGTTTATTTTCTACTTTTTAAAGTTCTATATGAAAATGTAAGTATTTAATTTGTTTGTCACTAAATTTTGCCCCCCCCCCCCCCCAATTTTATCAGGGGGAATAGTGGGGGCAAAATTCGAAATAGTTTACGACTGTTATTATACAATATTTCATTTGACACCTAACTTGTAATGTGCCCTCTGGTTCGGAAGATATAATAGAACTATTTTCATATTTCCCATTTTTTAGGGGGGAAGAAAGGATAGGGAGTCTAATTTTTATGGCCTACGACACTCCCTGCATCACAGGCTTTCATTCAAACAAGCTTGCTACCTTATGCACTCACATTCAGGAAATATAGGGGAACAATCATTTCCACATTTCCCCCCTCCTTTTTTTTTAGCGGGGAAGAAAGCACAGGTTGGTCAAATTTTCATAGCCTAAGACATTCCCTGTGTCCGAAGCTTTCATTCAACGTAAAACTTGTTACTTTTGGCCTTCATGTTCTGGAGATATAACAAAAATATAGTTTACACATTTACACTTTTTTAGAGGGGGCTTGTGGGTGGGATCAATTTTTTACAGCCTATGATAGTCTTCACATCATAATCTTTCATTTCATACATAAATCATTAAGTTTCTCTGTTGCATTTGAAAGATATGGTGGAACAAAGTTTTGTCAAACCCACAAACCAACCAACCAACTGACAAATGTCAAAGCTAAAAGCAATAGAAAGATAGGTAAAAGGCATGCTCTTGAATGGGAGACCTCCATCTAACAGCTCGTGTAGATTTCCACAGGAGAACTGTTTGATGGTTCTTTCTCTAACAAGATCTGAACCAATCTGATTTTTGTGATCAGGCCTTTAAATCCATATTGTGTATGCAAAGGTTTGGATCAGAGATAAAAAAAACCAACTCTATAAAGTGTGTATTTAGTCATGGTTAGTTAATTTACCATTTAACCATCACATGGTTAAGACTTGAAAAGCCAGAAAACTAGTTCAGTCTAAAAAAAGCTATTCACAACTATTTGTGTCATAAGGTTATAAAGATGTATTTTATTCTCGTAAAACATGTTTAAGAGAACTTTATGAATCATATTGTAATAAAAAAATAAATACCCGCTTAAGCAGCTGCTTGCCACAGGTCTGACAGGAGCCTGTCAGTTTATATGTCATAGAAGATCTGAGAGGATGGCAGGACCTCAGCAGAAAAACGACACATACATCCATGCCTTACCCAGGTCCTTTAGATCAGTAGCCAAACGCACTAACCACTCGGCCATGTATAATAGACATAATTCCAAGTGGACAAACAGGCAGGCAGACATGTGATGTCATCATTGACAGAAATTGGCAGTTTCTCCATGGTTCTGTGGCTACTTGAGTGATTGGTCCAAATTTGATAATGTGGCCCCACTTAATTTTAACCTTGTTAGGGTAACAGATTGGTTTCTAACTGCCATGGTTGGGAGTGACCCCTCGAAAAGTACCAGATTTCTAGGGGGGGCTGCCATCGCCTACCTTGTGAACGGAGTTGTGAGTAATGAATGTGAAAAGCTATGAATGAAGTTAGCAATGAACATTTGGTGGTTTTTAATTTTCTCTAGAGTGGTGGAAAGCTGTGGAATGAACTTATTGATGAGAAAAGTTATTAAATTGTGGATCAAACTTTTGGCGTGGGTTTAACTAGTAGTGAAATATTCTTTGTATAAAATACATTCTATTAAGCATACTTTATGGTAAAAGCCAATTGTTTTTCCTATATATATATATGTTGAATGTTTTGTTTATAAAGTATTTGCTCATGGAAATCTTTGAATCATGCTAATTGAACCTGTATAATGTGCCAAAAGTGGAAAGAAAGCTGGCCTTGAGATTGAGAATCAAGAAAACTAATCAGAATTTTTATTCAAGATTTAGCAGGAGATTATTTTTACTAGCATAAAGCTGAGGTTACTTGCAGGTAAATCTGCTCAACCCTACATGTTCTTTTCAAATGAAGCTTTAAGTTTTGTTTGCTATATAGTGTTTGTTCCCAGTATAGTTTAGGTTCCAAATATCACCTTACGGTAGGTGATTTCTCCTTGTCCCCAATACTAGTAGTTTTTTCCTCTTATAATTTTCATTTCAATTTTTTTTTATATTTGAACATAATCAATAGTAATTACCTAAAGTTATAAACAACTGTAAATTTTCAGAAAATTGCATTTGTCTTATTTTACTAAATTTAATGCATTTACAGTATTTTAGATGATGTAGAGATGTATGAACAACAAAAACCTTTTGGCCTTGATGAGTTAGTTTCTGTATCTGCCTTTCTGAATCACCTAGTCTTCAAGCTCATTTGGAACAGTCTTATTGGTAAGGCATTCAGAAATACTTCCATGTTTGCATTTTTATAGTTTCAAAGGAAAGAGTGTGAAAGCACAGTTTGCACAAATTATAAACTATTTCCATCATTAAAATAGAAAAATAAATCATCACCATTAATAGGGAAGAGAATATTGATGTACATATTAAGAAACACATTGGATAGCTTTAACAGAAGGTTTCATCTGTCTCTTACAGCTGCCTATTAGGTCTCCTTTTTCGGTATAGCTATAAACCCTTTGAGTCTTTGTGGCCTGTCAATTTAGCCAATTGAATACACAAAAGTGCCACTCAAAGATAACCTAGCCTTCATACTTTCTTTGGTGCAGCATCGCAAGCTCTCTTCAATATTATTATTATACTTCTTGATGGGCTAAACTAATCAAAAGTGGTCAAAAATTTGTGAGATGAGAGGTGATGCTAAAGCTATTAAAGCTAGAAGCAATGTTTGGGATTTTGATGTGGGGGTTCACTGGCCAGTTATGTAGCAAATCAGAATTCTTGTATATGTGAAGCAAATTGAAACATTGATCACTTTTATAAAATGCATATTTGTGATTTAGTGTAACTCTAAACTGCGTAACTTTCGAGTCTGACTGTACTTTGTTTAATTTTTAAATAGAACTTCACAATTTTACAGTTCTAAAGGACATTAGCATATGATTTGGTATAATTGAATCTCTGTACATTAGATTGATCTTTTCTAATATATTTGCCTGGTTAATTCATTTTTAATGCTGTTTCTGACTTTGTAAGTGTTGATGAGTTAGGCAAAGGAGTTGGCAGCCTCTGAGCAGCATATTATGCAGAGAGACTACTTTGGTTTGGTCATGTTGCCTGTATGCATAACTAATCTATATTAGGAGATAGGGTTATGAACAATGTGCCTAAATGCCTCAGAAAGTAGGAAGACCTATGACAGACAGTGCTACTTAGACAGTGCCAAACAGGACCTCATTAGAATTGACATATAATGGCCAAATGCAGCAGTTGTGGCTCAAGAACAGATATGTTTGGAAAACTAAATTACACAATTTGGTTGAACCTCCATAGCTGCATGAAGATTCTGTACATATGAAATGTTTTTAATATTATTCGGTAATGTGTGTAAATTATTGTTTAAATATGAAAAATGGCAAATTTGATTCATGTTGTGCAGGAAGATATATTTGCAATATTTTGAAACAGATTAAAGAAAAATTCTGAGTTTAATGGGACTAAAACTCATTACATGAATGTAATGTGTAAATCAAGGCTCATCAAATTTTGTTAAGATGTAGGAGCCACCCCAAATATTTAGATACCAGGGCAGATTCTCAAAGTTTTTTTTTTTTAGTACAACATGCCAGTTTCTTTTTGGAATATTTCTAAATTGGAGTGAAGGAAAAAAAAATGTTTTTCTTAAATTACATGAAATTTATGAAAGCTCATAAACTTTTTTTTTTCTGAGAAAAGAACACTGCTAACAAGTTTTGAAATACAAATGATAGTCTCCCAAAATAATGCTTTTTTTAGCAAAATCTATGTTGCAATTAAATGAAATGCACAGATGCAAACAAAATTGCTGAATATTGCAAAATCAAAAGTTATTTCCCAACCATGGCCACGGTGTTGTTTTGCGAAATGTACCAAATCATGCCATCTACACACAAAGCTGAAAGTATGTCACAAAATTAATTTGTTTTGGTGTTCGAATATTTAGAATAATATAGATACAATTACTGGAAAGATAATTCCAATGATGTATTTTTTAGGTTTGATGCTGTCCTAATGGCCTAGCACTCAGGATTTGTTGAGCCCTAGTGTAAATAATTCATCAGTTCAAAAAAACTAATGTGGAGTTTTTTTTATGGGATATTAATGAGATTTTCTATTTCCAAGATATGAAGACTGTGAACAGTAATTCATTGCTGACTTCAGCTCATACTTTGTTAATGTTGCTGTACAAGAGGGATTGTCGCCATTCATATACACCACCAGATCACTGGCTTATTAAGTATGTTTATATTCCATACTTGTTTTTTATGTTAGTAATGAACTGTTATTTTGAAGGCATTGAAATGTATTATTTTACACTTTAATGAGCTGTAAGTCCACAATTCTTTTTATATTAAAAATAGAATATTAGAGGTCTTGCAGGCAATCATCATTATGTTGATAATTTTAAGAATAGGTAATAACTAATAGCAACCATAATTTGGGAACTAATTTAAAATCATCTATTCTGTGATCATATATGTTTGAGGATATGCAATAATTTAATGTACTAGAAGAAATCTTTTTCTAAGAATCTAAGTTTCTCACAAAATATGGAGAAATATAAGCCTCATAGTTCAGGCTTTGTCATATATATATATATGAACATTCACAGAATGACAGAAAAGGGTAAGTAGCATTCTATAACTCATATATTTAACTAATGATTGCATCATTTCACATATTTTGTTAAAGTTATCTCTGTACTAGATATAAATTTGCTTTTAAAAATAGCAATACATGTAATATAGAAAAAGTTTTCTTATTGGTGTGTACAGGGTTTTGCTGTTTAATATACATTTGTATTACATAAATTAAAATGTATGCAAGAATATTGTAAAAATAAAAAAAAATCCCCTCACGCAGCTGCTTGCCACAGAGGTCTGACAGGAGCCTGTCAGTTTATATGCCATAGTAGGTCTGTGAGGATAGCAGAAAAACAACACAAACATCCATGTCTTACCCAAGGCTCGAACCCAGGTCCCTTAGATCAGTAGCCAAGCATGCTAACCACTTGGCCACAAGATGCGAGGGGTTGTTAAAAAATTAAAAAAAGAATATTGTAAATTAAGATGTTACATCTTGTTCTGCAATATGAAGTTCAAATTAAGCTTACATTGTGATAAAAATTACAAATTGTAAAAATAAAAAAAAGCTTCGTGGTTAGCTCAATTTCTTTGTCTCTTTTAGAGAAATCAAAGTTAGTTCATTTATGAATGACTTGGAAAAAGGCAAGAAAGCTGCACAGGTGCTAATGCAGAAAGTTCCACATATCATTCCTCATAAAGAGGTAAGTGTGTAGAGATGTTAAGGTGAAATCATTGGTTGTTTCTTAAGTATAGTACTGAGATTAAAGTATTTTAGTTTAGACGTGATTTCTATGGTTCAGAGATTCTAAATTGTCTAAGAGAATTTTAGCGCATTTGCTTGGTTAAGTAATATTTTCTATAATATAAGCAAAGGTTAAAAATTCTCATTGAAAATGGAATATCCAGAATTTTTGTTTTTGTGGCCTAGTTGGGTCTTGATAACACAGAAGTCTGTTGCTGAACTATTGGAATAGTTTGAGATGCATTGACAGATGGCACTAATAAAACAGTTTTATTACACCTTCAGGTTGTTGGAGTTTTACATCCACCTCTTATTCAGCCAAAAAGGGTGGGGTATGAATCAGACAGAAAGGCGAACTAGAAGAAGGAATATCACAATAATTGGAGAATTTTTTCAAACCTGAAAGATGTAAACACCAAAAAGTCACCTTGACATGTTTCAATAAGTATGTTATCACTTTATATTGGTACAACTTTGAAACGTCATATGGTGCAAGGCAATAAGCCTGCCATCTGGGAGTGATTGCTAATCATTGGTAAAAACAATTCATAGCTTTCAGTCTTTCTTGCATGGTATGGATGTGTACCTAACATTCTTCCACTTGTCAGTTGGTTCTGATGAAACAGTGTGACACTCTATACTGGCTATTCTTTGAGTTTTGATGTAGTGAATCACCACAACCACTTTATGGTGGTGTACTGATTGTCATTCGTTAGAACAGATTTACTCAGTATCACTGTCCGAAAGTTTGTATAGGTGATGGTTATCATATTTCTGTATCATCATTCAACATATCACCATCAAATACACCAATACTTGTGCACCTGCCAAGAGACTGCTCCAAAGATATCTCATTCTAGAATATTATCTGATATATTTTTATCAGACATATCAAATCATTCCTAACTGACTTATCAGTGAAGTGTATTTGGCTTCACAGATAATGAGCTCTTGTGATACACAGTAAAACCTTAATATTATTTTGTTATTTCATTAAAAATATTAGTAACTGAAGGTTCATTTATAATTGCCTAAAATGTCATTTGTCTCATCTGGTTTGGCACAGTTGTATGTTCTATTGTTATGGATGCAGTTCTTCAGTGCCACTTAGCATTTATTTGGAGAGGGAGGGAATTCTAAGAAGTTAACACTCCATTCCTATTTTAAAAATCAATTTCACATCTAACCAACAAGCATAGTAAAGAGGAAAAGCCACTCTGAATTTCAGTAATTTGATCTTATTATTCCTATTCATTCTTCTATCTGCCGTATGCTTATCTCATCTTTGGTGTGTATCATGTGTTATATTTTCATAAAAAAAAAAACCCTTAAAATGTATTTCAGAATGTAACTCTATTTTAGTTTTTTTCTGTAGGAAAAAATGAATCTAGCATCATTTTATTCAAAATTACAGTTTCTAGGAATGCCTGTTTACTTTATAATACAAGTAAATTCACTGAATAGCCAATGAGATTTCTTTAAAAGAATAAAATGTTTGACTATTATAACAAATATATTTAGTATAGCGCTTTTTATGTTAATAGTTTTTGGAGCAACATTTGAGTTTTGAAATAAATCGCTTGTATTGCATTTCAGAGGGTGGTGCTATTTCGTAAATATGTTAACAACGAAAAGGCAGTCTTGGGATTGACAGAATCTGCTTGTGCTTCTCCTCAGTCAACCCTTATCACTGTGCACAGATCTAGAATTGTGGAAGTGAGTATGCAATACGAATAAGTGTATTCACATAGATTTATATACCTTGCATATAAACTAAGTTATTTCACTGCATTAATTGGAGCTTTTGTATCATATATTTTCTTTTGTCATTATTTATATTCTTTGGATCAGTCTTGCATATCTAAAAGTATAAATATAGAAGTGTTTAGTGCAATCTCAAAACAAAACCCTACCTTTTAACTGGAAATAAATCACATTTTGAATCAAAGTACACAAAAACTTAGGATATAATGATTACTTATACATTCATCAACATTCCAAAGGAACATAAAAAGTAAAATAATTCAATAACAATAAAAACAGAATGAAGAAATATTTGTGATACCACAAATACATTAACAACATTTTGAATTTAAAATCTAATGAGTTTGAGATTTAACTATAAAGTTCATAATTGCTTTTAGCTTTAAATTTTTTGGAAGACAGAGGATAAGTTAAAATTTGCATGTGTGTATGCTCGATTATTCTTTAAATATTGTGAATTAATATTTTTATTTCGTAAATTTGCATAGGTTGTTTTATTTTATTAGGATGGCTACCAACAGTTGTCTATGTTACCTCCTCAAGCATTAAAAGGAGTCATAAGAGTAAAGTTTATTAATGAACAGGTAAGCATAAATTGCTACTTTGTGTAATTTTAAAACATTCTAAATAATTTTTGGAGAATGTTTTTGGAATATATATGTTAAAAAAAATTTGTAGCAATTGTTATTTTTATGAATAGCTGCATTTATAATTGCATTTCCAGTATGTAAATTTTTAAAAATATTTTATACACCTAAAATAATTTTTGACATTAGTATTTTTTTATATATTTTTGTTTTCATTGCACAATTTTTATAAATTTTAGTGTTTCATTTTCATGGGATATTTTTTGTATGTATTTATTCTGTTTCATTGTCTTCTTTTTTTATATAACATACAATATTCAGAAATATATGCATTTCTGCTTTAATGAAAGAAAATTTCCATTGTGTGTCATATTGAAGGTTAAGCAGAATGGAATTTCTCAAAGTACAGTTAATAACTTAGTTTCATTTTTTCCAATTTTCATTATAACAAACTAGTTTTTTCATGTTATACATATTTTATGATTAAAGGGTCTTGATGAAGCTGGTATTGATCAGGATGGTGTTTTTAAAGAATTTTTAGAAGAGACTATTAAAAGAGTCTTTGATCCCTCACTCAATCTCTTTCGGGTAAGTAATTTATTTATTTAACTATTATGCTTTGCTAAAATTTAAATGTTTCTCAATACTCCAAATTAACAGAATATGCATTATCCATTCCTAAAATACAACCTAATCAGTTTTCAACATATGAAAATGACTAATACAGTTTTACAGTAAAATTTTTTATTTTTTCAAAAAAAATTTAGCTTCCTATATATACCCTAAAAAAACACTAAATCATACCATTGGTGAAATCACTAACAAAATTCTGATGTATTTCTATTAACTTCAATTCAAAAGAAGATAGGGTACTGACAATCTTTGCTGAGTCAGTAAATCAGTTTTTGTGCCCCATAAAATTTTGACCCTTTGAAATTATGGCAAAATCACTTACTGAATTCCTATGAAGTACTCTTTAGTTTTGTTTTTTACTTTTTTAATTTTGAATTGCAAGAATAAAGTATACCCACATGCTTCCTTTCCCCCCTAAAATGGAGGAAATTCAAAAATATTACTTTCACATTATCTTCTGATAGCTTCTTAATGCATCATAGAGGAAATATGTGATGGTAGAGAGACCTCAGCAAAAAGACTACAAAAACATCCATACTTTATCCTGGGTGCAAACCCAGGTCTCTTCAATCAGTAGCCAAGTGTGCTAACCACTCAGCCATTGAAATGGTTCCAAAAATTGGCTGATGCATTTTTTATTTGCAGACATAAATCTGAAAAAAAGAACAGTATTGCACCAGTGGTTTGTGATATACACCATTTGTAAATGATTATGTTAAGAGTGATGGCACCATTTGGTTAGCCTGCCAAGTTTAAGAGCATATATATATATAAAAGCATTTCTCAACATTTATGCACATATGATTGCATTCCATTAAAATAAAAGTTAGTCCTTATAGTCATTATAATTATTATTCAGAATTAAATGTTTTATATTCTATGTAGAACAACATATATATTAACTACTAAACTGTAAATTTCTAAAGTTGTTTTTCTGCTGAAAAATAAAGTTTAGAAAAAATATGTTGGCCACAATTCCTTGCATTGTGAGAAACAAGTTTAAGAACATGGTACATTGTGATAGAAACTGAAATGCATGCCTTTGTTTTGCAATATTATTTGAATGTCTAAAATTCTTCAAAAAATAATTCGCATTTTTTCTGTATTCTTCCCCATACACAGTGTCTAATTGTGCCACAAATGGCATTACATTACATGATTAACTAGAAACTAAAAATATATGCCACAAATGTAAAATAAATATATAAGATATATATTGATAATGTAAAGAGAGGAATCATTTGAGGAAATAATGGAGTATGTTTTCTTCTATGGAGCTTCTACATACACTGGCCACTGAATTTGAAACCTTTATTCAATAGTGAGTTGGACCTCCTTTAGTTCGAATTACAGCATGTATATGGTTTGTCATAGATTCCACAAGATGATGGAGTTCCTTTGCATTTCCAGCATACCAGGTGTTCACCAGGTAGTTCTTTAACTACTGGCTCAGATTTGATGGAAGAGGACTTTGTTCCCAGATCTGTTTTTCTAATATGTCCCAAACATTCTCAATGGGGTTCAGATCCAGGCTTTGTGGTGGCCAGGGAAGATGGTGGAAGTTGCTGTCATGCTCGCTGAACCACTGCTGAACAGATCTAGTGCAATGGACAGTTGCATTGTCATTCATGAAACATCTGTTACCTGCTGGATAAAAAGTCAACATTGCAGGATGGACTTAATAGGCAATAATGTTCAGATAATCCTTAGAGGACACCCGACCTTCCAGCAGTATCAGGGGACCCATTCCATACCAACAGAATGTACACCACACCATGACACAACTTCCAAAACTGAATTGTGTTTGAAAGGCAAGCTGGGTCCATTGCTTCATTAGGCCTACCATTGGTACCGAACAAGTTGTACCATGACTCGTCGGACCACGACTTTTTTCCAGTGTCCAGTCATGGTTCTTCTGACATCACTGTAGATGAACTTTCCAGTTCTTCACAGAAATCGGTGGTTTTCATATAGGCATGTGACTGCTAATATTGATCCTCTTTAATTTGCTGAGATATGGGTCAGGAACCATCTTCATTGAATGCTTTTGTGAATTGTTGCACACAGGAAGTCCTGTTTCTCTGTATAAACCTTCTCAGACAACACTGATCTCGTTCCTGACAGATTGTCATCACACCACACTTAGATAGAGACAAGCTATGTGGGTTATTTTTCCATTGATTAAAAACCCGATATATCTCATCTATTGAGAAACCAGTCAGCTCTGCTGTTTTAAAATCATCGCTTCAGCCAGATGGGCACCTACAATAAGCCCTTTATTGAACCCCAAAAGATCCTTTGTTTTTCCCATTGGAATCAACACTATTGACAATTACTTATGAGCAGCAATCTGAAATAGTTGCCTAGCTCACATGGTGATGCATGTGACCACATATTTTGCATATACACTGCACAAGTGATATTTACATACATCTGCATAAAGGTTTCTAATTCAGTGACTGGTGTGTGTGTGTGTGTATGAAGTATGTTTTAATTAAGTAAGAGTGATATTTTAGATGCTAGCAGAAGTTTTTAGATATATATATATACACTTTGAGAAACTTTTTATTTCATGCAGTCAGAAATTTCTAAATAAGTCTGGTTGTGTTTAGAGTTAAATGTTTTATTTACTAATTTTCACCACATTTTTAACATATATTGTTTTTGTGCACAGGCCACTAGTGAAGAAAGACTTTTTCCATCTCCAACTTCTAATATCCATGAAAATCATTTGTCTCTTTTTGAATTTGTTGGAAAAATGCTTGGGAAAGCAGTGTATGAGGTAAGAATGTTACCAAGAATAAACTATCAAGTATTTAATGAATATTAAGCTGTTTAGGTAGAGGAAAAATTATCTCAAACTGGGTGGAATCTGAACCCATGAAAATGTTACTTAAACAGTTTAATAGTGATCAAATACTTAGTAAATCAGTGAGCTGTGGATTCATTTGTCTTAGAATAAACTATGCTTTATCTGTTATAAAAGAGTATTTCTTCTGTTGTTGAAATACATAAGCTTTATTGTTGGATTTTCCCATGAAATTGCAACACATAATTGTTGTTAAGAATATCAAAATGTTTGAACTGAAATGAAATGATAGAAACAAAAGAAATTTTTAAATTCTAAATTTGTTATGCTCTAACATTTCTACCACTGAACAATAAATAGTAGCTAAGCATATACTTTCATATTCATTATCTGAAGAAGAGCTGTGAAACAATCCCATGTGATGATGCATAGAATCAGACTGACCTAAAAAAACTGTCTTCTTGAAGTGCAGCTGTTAACACCTTTCAAAAGAGAGATTCTCTTCTTGAAGTAAATTCAGAGTGAGGGCTGTCACATCAGTGTGATCTATCAGTCCTGTTTTCTATGGCCACATTTTTTTTTATGTCCTATTGAGGAGTGCTGCCCAATTAAACCCACTTGGTGGGGGTGGCTCAGTTGGTAGTGTGCCAAGTTCGTAATATGCAGTTCCCAGATTTGAGCCCTGCGCCAATGTTGAGATTTATCTCCACAAAACTCTCTGCCCTCAGTCAGTAGGAGACCCTGATGGGCTTGGAAAGGCTGCCATCCATCAGATGGGATGTTAAGCCATGGCCTCATGTGCAGGAAAGCCATACCATGCACATTAAAGCACTACTCATATACTTTACATTAAAGAATACACTGGATTACTTTGACAGGAGGCTACAATCTATCTCGCAACATCTGTCCAGTGGGTTCCCTCCAACCTTCTCTAAACCCTCGGGGGTCCTTGTGACTTAGCCATTTAACTCGTGCAAAAAAGTGCTGCTCAGAAGTAAAACATCCCAACCCATTGGACCTGGTGTTCAGTGCTCTGTCAATTGCTTTATTCATAATTAAATATTTTTTTATTATAGCCACCAAAACTAATATTCTTTGTCCCAGTCAACCAAGTTCTTTAACATATACTTAAATATTTTTTTTTAATCCCTAAAATATTTTATATATTGCAATTTTGCCATCAAAAATTCTGCTTTATTTTTTCCTTGTTATTGAGCAATGTGCAGTGCTTTCATTAGTACTAGAGGTATAAAGCCTATGTCAAGAGGTGGCCAAACTATGGCTTACAAAAGAAATATAAAGAGAAATATTTGTATCTGAATCTTGATGTATTTGAGATCTGCAACTATTGTAAACTAGGGTTTTATATTCATATATTCAGGGCTAGATTGTGGGGGGGGGGGGGGGGACTAAACATTCTAGAGACTAAGAAAACCGTTTTTAGTGGAGAAAAGATAAGCTAGGTAGGATACAATTCTATGACCTCATGATAACACTTCAATTTTTCTGGAATAAGGTACTGACCACTGAGTACCAGTGGTCCATCAACAGTGATTATCTGTTAATTGATAATGACAAGAACATATTAATAGCATTGGCTCTAGCTACCTGTAATAACTCTACATATTCCATAACTCTGTTCTTAGTATTATGGTATTTGTGATGTGGTCATTTAATCATCCATGTTGCATAAAAGTGCATTTTTGGGAGTGCTGATATGCTTTCAATTAAAACTATTGAACACAACTTGAATAATTTGTTTGTTATTGATTTGGTGTTGCACATGATAAACATATAAGACTTTCTATGTTTTGCCTCTTGAAACATAGGACTTTCTGAAGCCAATATAAATGAATATAGACTTTGAAGAAGTAAACAATATATTATTGCACCAGTGAAAACAGGACTACTAGCTATAATATACATAGTAGACTTTTGAACTGTGGTACTTTTAAAACCCATTAACCATTAAACTTTACATTTTTCTGCTGATATCTTAGTCATTTTCAACTGATTGAGTTGAGAGGATGTATTTTCAAATGCACTTTATTTTTATTCTTGAAAGTAATCATAATATGTAAAATATGTAAACTCTCAAGCAAACAGAAAAAGAAATCTTAATTTAAATGCATCCAAACAACAAATTGTTCTTTGTGCAAACTAAATTGTACCATTATCATCAGTGGCCAAAATGTTAAACATAAATATGAATTCAAAGTTTACAGATTTGAACTTCTTGAATTTTTTTTCTCCTACAGTTTAATTAAACCTCTCCATTGAATATGTAAGGACTACTTATAATAAGTTTCATTTTAACAAACTCTATCAAAATAAGACTGAATTCTACTGATGTGTTATTGAGATTTGGTATAGAATTTGATCTTGTTCATTACACCAAAGATGTTTCATATTGGTATGGATTTAAATGGGATTTTATTCTATATTGTTTAATTAGACTAATGTGTTAAGAAATGTTTGATAATAGATACGTGAAGTATATTTCATTTTGTTTTTAGGGCATAGTTGTGGATGTTCCATTTGCTTCTTTCTTTCTGAGCCAAGTCTTGGGACATCAGCATAGTGCTCTCTACAGCTCTATTGATGAGTTGCCTTCTTTAGATCCTGAACTCTACAAAAGTCTTACGTATATTAAGGTATGTTATTAACTTAGAGCAGAAGTTCCCAAATGTTTTGGTCTATTGATCAAAAAACTTACTGCATGAATTTTCTTTGGGGATCACCCGAATTTTAACTGAAATATTAAAAGAATTTTAAAAGTGGAAAGTGATAGTCATCCCTCCCCCTCACCTTGTGACCTTTAAAGGGAAAATAATATAAAGATTTTGTTGAAATGTTTGGAAATTTAACAAGATTTGCAGTATACAACACCTGTAATTGTTTCATGGGCCACAAATTTAGGAATGACTGACTTAAGAGAGTATTGTTACAAGTTTAATCCTTCCAAGGTCCCTTATGACAGAATTCGAAATAAGAGACAAAAGATGAACATAGATGTCTTTTAAAAAGCGCGCGAAACTTCAATTTTTAAAAAATAAAATTGCAGTTTGAAAATTTTCTTAGATATGTCTTTTAAAAATATGCAATTCAAATTTGAAAACTAATATTTTCTTTTTTAATTTGATGCATATTTTATTAAACTAAAAATAATTTGTTAAAGCCATCTGATTGCCATTTCTTAGAAGTACACAGCATTGTCGATTTGTTTGTTAACATTCCTCTTTGCTGAAGCAACCTTCTAATTTAAGGTCACAAATTTCATTTGAACTGTCATCAACAACTTTTCCTTTAAAGTTTCAAAAATTTCCTAAAAATTAACAAAAACTGCAGATTTTTAAAAGTAATCAACAAGTATGGATCACTATTTTTTTCCCCATTTTTTTTTTCTTTTCTCTTTTCTGCCATAAACCTATTTCAGTATTCCCAGAATTATTTTTTTATCATTTATCCCAGTATTCTATGCATCTTTCCAGCTCTTAAAATCTAAATTGTAAATAACATGAGCCTTTTTAGAAAAAGGAAGCAAGCCCAGAGTTATTATGAAGCTCCCTGCATGTAAAAGTACATCACGGCAGACCAGGTGCCATTGGCTGATCTGTCAATCATTTGGAGTTATGCTACATTGAATAGCCAGCTTACAAGTTGTTGTGGATATTATTTAACGTCACATTAGGTTATATGTTAATATTTCTTTTATTTTTTCTTCGTTTTCTTGTAAAAAAAAAAAACTTTCTCCGCAAAATTCCCCGCCCTGCCCACGGTCAGTAGGGGACACCGATGGGCTTGGAAAGGCCGCTGTCCGTCGGATGGGACGTTAAGCCGTGGCCCCATGTGCAGGAGAGCCATACCCTGTGCACGTTAAAGAACACGCTGGATGGCCTTGACGGGAGGCTACCATCTGTCTCCCAACAGCTGTTCCAGTGGGTCCCCTCCCCCAACCTTCTCTGAGCCTTCGGGGTCCATGTGACCTGGCCATTTAGCCCATGGTGTGCAAAAAAGTGCGCTCAGAGGTAAAACAATCCAATATGTAAAAAAAACTTTGATCTTGTAATGTTTCCTGAAAATGAGGTATTGGATATGGAAACAAAAAGAACTTCCTTGACACTGAAATCATTCTTCTGGTGAATTTTATTTTATCCACCCCCACTGGAAGAATTTTTTTTTATTTTAAGTTTATTAAGTTTATATTCAGCGTTTTTAAAAATTTTATACCCCCCCCCCCCTCCCTCACCAATATATTGCTGTGCCACTCTAATGATACAATTTTTTTTTTTTGCTTTGGTGGACTGACTTTTCGGCAGTTAGCAAAGATCAACAAAATTTAATACCTGAAGGAAAAATTTTCCTCCAAGAAACTGTTCCTCCATTTTGTAAACTGAACAGAATATCCCATTAATGTGAGCAATCCAAGTAACCTTGTATAATGCTGGTCGATGTTTTAAAATATACCACACTGAAAAAAAAATCATTCAAAGAAATAAAAGTAATGTTTCATGTAAATGTTATTTGGAAAGAAATTTACTTTCAATGAATATATAATTTAACTATTTTTATTCATCGGGTTTTCCAAAATTAAGCCTTAATTGCATAGTCCCATCTTTTTTTAACTTTATTATTGTAAAAAAAAAAAGTCTTGTTAAAATTAATATGTTTTAAAATTTGCTTAAATTTATTATTTTCATATTTGTAATTAAATTCTGCTTAATTTAGTATATAACATAATGTATTTCAGTTGAACTTTAGTTCTTGGAAAAGTTATTGTAAAAAAAAAAATCCAGAGTAGACTTGTTGATATAACTCTGGACTTTGAGAAAAGTATGGTACCAAGAAAAAAAATTACAAAACAGTAATTTTCTTGTTTCAAGTGAATATTATTTTTTTGCTATTCAGAAATAGCCTTTCTGTCCATGTGCATTATATTCATTTCTATTAGTTTTTTAAAATAAATTTTACTACATGCCTCTATAAAAGCCCTATTAAAATAAAATTAGCAGTCTTTTTTTTTTTCTTGTTAAATAAGCTCACCGGACAAAAAAATTAGTCATCTCCCGCCATAAGAGGGTTAGGTCCGTTTGACAGCAACAGAGGATGCACCAGTAATAAAAGAGTCCTACAAATAGCTCTGCTGTGCACTACATGGTTCATACAGTGACAGGAAGTGGGTGGGTGTTAGTCGCTCCATGAAGGAACCATGAAGGAACCAAAGGACCCATTTCCTCAAGCCTTACCAACTCTCACACATGACTCAGTGTTATTATAGAGAGCTTTCATTATGTTAACTAACTTGTCTGGTATACCATATGATCTCACAATCAACCACAAATTATGACGATCAACAGAGTCGAAGCCTTTTTGAAATCAACAAAGCTAACAACCAAAGGTTTCTGAAACTCTAAACATTTCTCAAGAATCTGCCTAAGTGAAAATATCTGATCCACACATCCCCTACCACTTCTGAATCCACATTGCTCATCACGCAATTGACTGTCAACCAGATTCTTAATTCTATTAAGTACAATCATGGAAAGAACTTTACCTGGGACAGAGAGTAGGCTGATACCTCTATAGTTATCACAAGAACTGCGATCAACTTTTTTGAAAATAGGGATAACAATAGCTCTGGTAAAATCCTTAGGAACCATGCCTTTATCATAAAAGATATTCAGAATTTCAGTCATCCAAGTGGTAACCGAAACATTCCCAGCTCTAAGCATTTCCGTAGTAATTTCATCTACCCCTGGGGATTTATGAAGTTTAAGTTTAGAAACAGTCAAAATAGCTTGAGATTGTGTTATAGGGGCAACATTAAAGCTACTAATTCGTCTATCATCATTGCAAACAAAGGGAGTAGAACTAACCACATTGTTTAGAACATCACTGAAATGCTCAGCCCACCTAGCCACGACAGAATCCTCCCCTTCTATAACCTTACCTTGTTTATCCTTCAATCCCTGTATACCTGTCTGTTTTCTACCACACAAAACATTAACTATCTGGTACAGTTCTCTGCTGTTGTGCTGTCTAACTGCTTCCTTGGCTTTGTCAGCCAAACCATCAAGCCAAAGATTCTTATCAGCAGCTAACTGATCTTTTACATGTTTATTAAGTTCTCTGTAATGCTTTCTATTAGGACTAGTAGGGTATTGATTAAGGACATTCCTGCAGTTCTTTCTTTCCGAAATAAGCTCAAGTGCCTTATCAATTAGATAATTCTGTCTCTTCTGCTCCTTTTTTCCTAAAAGAGTACTGTTAGTGTCCAAAAAAGCCTGTTTAAAATGATCCCATTCTTCCTCAACTTCAGTAGTAAGCATACCACGACTGTCATAATGACTAAGTAACCTATCATGGTAAGCTTTGGCTGTAACTGGGTCTTTCAGAGCTTCAGTATTAAAAGTAAATTTTTTAACCCTAGTACAACACTTTTTAAGTTTAAGAAGGTAATGGTCAGATCCAATTTCAGCTCCCCTATACGACCTGGTATTCCTAACAGAACTAGCCCATTTGCTGTTAATTAATATATAATCAATCATATTCTTATGCAGCTCATCAGGTGAAACCAGTGTGTACTTATGTATGTCATGGTGCTTGTAATAAGTGTTAGTTATTCTGAAACCATTGAATTTACTTACCTGTAGGAGACATTGTCCATTGCAGCTACCAATACCAAAAGGGCCTATCACCCCCCCCCCCCCAAAGGTCAGAGTCAGTACCAACTTTGGCATTGAAGTCACCTAGAACAAGGGTAATATCTCCTTTCTTGACAGAATTCAAAATATCCTGAAGTTGTCCGTAAAACCCATCCTTCTCATCTTCATCGGCATCCTCAGTGGGGGCATAACAGCAGATAACATTCAAGCCTTTAACGCTTGTCTGAAATTTTGCTGTAAGAAATCTTTCATTAATGCACTCATATCCTAGAAGAGCATCACTAGCGTGTCTGCTGAGAAGCAGACCCACGCCTTGGTGATGCTTATTGTCGTCCCTTCCTGAAAAGAGAAATTTAAGATTATTTTTAAGAATCTGACCTTTATCTGTCTATCTGGTCTCTTGCAAGCCGAAAATATCTAAATTATAACTGGAATTCTTGTGTGAGGACATCAAGAGAAAAAGCTCTGTGCAGAGTCCTCACATTCCAACTATCTATGGAGAGAAAATGGTTTAGTGGGATGTTTAAAGAAACTATGTTTTATTGAGAGAGGAAATGTCACAATATCAAACAGCCCCCTAATCGCAGACATGGGGCAAAGACCCGTTCCCCCACCACTAAAGGCTGAAGCCATCTACAGTGGAAGACTTCCTCCAATGTAGAATTTGACGACGCCAATAGAAGCAAAGAGTTCAGGTGCCTGCTATGACCTCTGCTCAGGATTATCCACCAGCTGATAAACATATCCTGTGAATCTATTCACTTGGGACTGTCAACCCACAAACAAAGAGAAAACACAGCGGAAGATTTTCCCTCCACAGAAGCCCACCAGTGCAGCAAAATCAGGATCCATAATCAAGCTAATAATATATTTATATAATAATAAGATGCTTCTCTCATATTTCTGAGATATTAAGTATCTATATTCAATCTCTGTAGTATAAATTATTTAAATGATAAAACAAAGTACCTTGTACACCCACTTCTGTAACTTTAAACAAAACTTTATAACCATTTTGTTGCAGTGTATTATAATGTTTTCAAATTGCAGATGTACTCTAAATATAAAATCTCAAAACATGGTGGAACATCAGTTTTTTTGTTTCAGCATTATACAGGTGATATGCAAGACTTGGACCTTACATTTTCTCTAGATGAAGATTGCATGGGTCAACTGGTGACACATGAACTCATCCCTGGAGGAAAAGCTGTGCCTGTTACAAATGAAAATAAGTGAGACTTTGATTTTTATAGTTATTATTTTATAATTTGTTCTGTTTAGTAGCATTATTTAAAGGTACATTTTGAGTATATAAATAAATTACGTTCAAAGAGTTGCTACAGAGATTTGACAGGAGCCTGTCAGTACAATACACTATAGCAGAAGTCTGTGATGAAGACATGGGAGAACAATACAACAAAAACTGGGGCTTGAACCCAAGTTTCTTTGATCAGTAACCAAACATGCTAATCATAGTCACTAGGGTAGCTACTATAGATTGAAAATTTAGTTTCCTCTAATCAGAATAAATAGTTCATTCCCTTCAAACTATTGGAAACAGTTCAAAACTGAAAATCTTTGCAATTCGATACATTTGCTGAACTTCATTTGCTTTCCTCTAGTGAAGTAGTATAGTCTGTTACAAAACATGCATGTATACTGGAAAATAAATCTCAAGCAACATAGTATTGTGTGGCGACAGTAGTTCAGAGCATCAGGCTTCATTATTTGAAGTTCAATGTTTTGGGGGTAACTATGCCAGTCACAGGCATAGTTATGTAAGATGTAATATAATGTGGTAAGATGACTATCTAATCTGACATGAAATGCTAATCAGGTATTTTTGTTTTGATGGAGAGTGCTTGTTATGCATTTTCCTTGTGAAAATCTTTTTTGTATCAGGAGTCCCATTCTTATTTTATATGAAGCTCTTTAGCTTCTTAGTGTGAAACTGATATGAATGTGAAGAGACTATCAGCCTTTCATCAAAAAAGGATTCCATAGGATTATGTATTAACACTATGAGCCTGAGTCAATTTAAATGCTTAAATGCCAGTACTGGAGGGTTTAAAAGATTACAGATTAAATCTAGTTGTGGATTTTAGAACATGAAACATCAAATGCTTCTGGACCATGGTCTTGTGAATGAAAGCATATCAGTGGATATCTCTGCTAACAACCATTCTGCCATCAGTGAAAAAAGGAACATTGATTAGCTTGGAAAGGCAGCTGTCTGTCAGATGGAACATTATGTGGTGGCCCTGTGTACAGGAAAGTCAAGTCATACCCTTGCATATTAGAGAATGCACTTGGTCTTAATGTGAGGCTTCCATCTGTTTCCTAACAGCTGTCTTGTGGATCTCCTTCCTCCAATTTCTGTGAACCCTTGGTTCCTTGTGATCTGACTATTTAGCTCAATGTTGGAATTTGTGAATCTGACTATATTAGCTCAATGTTCCTTGTGATCTGACTATTTAGCTCAATCTGGAACATGTATTCCAGATATACACATTTGTTCTGAATTCATTGGTAAAGTTCTAGACCTTATCTATCATCAGACACATCTGTATATGGGGGTAGGCTTTCCCATTTTACCAGTTCAGAACATTTTAAGTTGCTGCTGATGTATCTTTTCTCTCTTTTCATCATAAGAAATTTCCCACAGTACACATGGCTGCAGGACCACACCTCTTGACATCGTGATTCGAGGGAGCAGGAGTGGCTGTTTGTAGTGCGCCAGGCTCATAATCTGCAGTTCCCAGGTTAGAGTTCCATTTGTGTCAGCATTGAGATTTATCTCTGCAAAACTCCCTACCTTGCCCTCAGTCAGTAGGGAACATGGATGGGCTTAGAAGGGCCACTTCCATCGGATGGGACATTAAGCCATGGCCCCACATGTGGGGGAGCTGTACCTTGTACACGTTAAAGGATACACTGGATGGCTTTGAGAGGCTACCATCTCACAAAGTGTCAAGTGGGTCCCCTCTCCCAACCTTCGCTGAGCCCTCGGGATCTGTGTATCCTAGCCATTTAACCAACAGTGTGCAAAAAAAGTACTGCTCAGAAGTGAAACAACCCAACTCGTGATTTGAGCCTCAACTCTATCAGTGATATTACTTTTCTGCACACTGCCCTTAATATAAAAGGAGACAAGACTCTGAAAGACTATCATCTATTACACAGGGTATGACTCACCTTGTTTAACATCATTTGTGATTAATATACATAACATACCTTGACAGCAGGCTTTCATCTGCCTCTAAGAGCTGAGCTGTCTAATTGATCTTTAACCTTGTCCTGAGACTTGGAGTTCATGTGTCCTTACTATTTAGTGCATTGTGCAATAAAACAGTGCTCTTTGGGGATCAACCCAACCTAATAATTTTAATATATCAGAAGCTAAAAATATTATGTTGATGAGATAAGTAGCAGTAAAATTTAATGACTGAAAAACACCTTCAACTGTTTTCAGTGCTAAATTTTATTCTATACTTAACAAGTGAATATCAATTTGTTTCCTTCTAGGATCAGTTATATCCATCTGATGGCTCACTTCAGAATGCATGTTCAGATCCATGAACAAACAGCTGCATTTATCAGAGGTTTCCGTTCTATTGTAAATCCAGATTGGTTAACCATGTTCTCTACACCAGAACTTCAGAGGCTAATTTCAGGAGATAATACCCCTGTTGATTTATTGGATTTAAGGTGAATGGTTGTATTTCATTGTTTTCAAATTATCTAAAAATATTATTGCAATGATTTAAAGTAGTGTATTAACATTTTATCTGACTATAAGTGTCAATGAAACTTAAGTTATAGTGTTTAAATTGAGAAGATGGCACACAATGTCACATTAAGGTAAATGAAAACATCTATAGGTATATAAATATATAAAATATATACCTAGTGTAAATGAGAATTTAATACTTTTTTGTTTGGCTTAAAGAAATTGTAAAACTGATATGAAAATCATGCCTAAAAGTAGTTAGGGTGTGGATTGATGCCCTTGGTTGAAAAAGACACCGTCAGGCTTGAAAAGGTTGCCATCTGTCGGATGAGATGTTAAGCCATAGCCACGTGCTGAAGAGCCATACCTGGTGCACCTTAAAGAACACATCAGATGGCCTTGATGGGAGGGTTCTATCTGTCTCCTAATAGCTGTCCAGTGATTCCCTTCCTCAACCTTCTCTTAGCCTTTGGGGTCCTTGTAACCTAGACATTTAGTCCACTGTATCCGAAAAAAAATGCAACTTGGCTAAAACAACCCAGGTGTGAATAGATTTACAAAAGACAAGATGCTTTCTGAGAAGAATGGGGTTGTGTGAAAGTTTTGTAGTTTGAACTTTATGAGAGAAGACATGGTATTGCAGATTGAACATTAATATTGAGTGCTGTAGCAGGCTGCACTGTAGCAAATATTTTGGTTTATTTTTTCCTTTGCATGTACCATAAATGTTTTAAATAGTAGCCCCCATTCATATTTAACCCTGTTTTAATAGTAGCCCCCATTCATATTTCCCTGATAATTTATGATTTCTTGCTGGTAGCTGGCTACAAATTAAAACTAGCAGGATCTGCATAATTGTACAAAACACCGTTCCTGTTTTATATATATATATAGAAAATTTTAGGTATCTTTCCTTGTCAAACCAAACACTTTTCTAAAGTAGCTGTACAATTCTGTTTTCATGAAAAGGGAATTCTTCCATCTAAACGTGTAATAGCATCACTGTCTGAGACCTGCTACTGTTCACAAATTCTGCACTCTTTCTTGGCCATAATTCAAGAGCAGCCTTACAAGCCCCCAGCATTTAATACGTAATATATTGGCAATCTAATATTAGATATAAATACTATAATGGCATAGTTTTTTATTATAATAATTAATAAAGAAGTTCTTTCAGCTCTTTTTTATAACTCTTCTTGTGCTGTTATTTTCTAAGGTAATTAAATTTACAATTTAAATTCTATTGAATCTTTGTTACAGGAAGCACACAAAATATTTTGGAGGCTTTCATAATAATCACAGAGTTATTAATTGGTTGTGGGATATTCTGGAAAGAGATTTTAATCCTGAAGAACACCGTCTATTTCTCAAGGTAATATATTTTTTCCACTCTATGTAAATCTAATCTGTGATCATTAAACGTTTTAACTGTTTGCCAAAGGTGTGTGTAAAAATGATTAGACTTCTTTTAACGGCAAAGTATTTTCCCTCAGTAATAAAGTATTGCAGGAAAAAGTCCTGTATACAAGAAACACTTGAAATAATTAGCTGAAAAATATTTGGTTTTGCCCTGAGTGGGATTCAAACCCTTGTCGCCCAGAAACATGTTAGGGATGATAACCACTGATTAAATTTCTCCCACTTAGGACAACATCAGTGGCTGACAGTGTGGTTGTGAGTGGCCACTGAGTGCAGATGATGGAATGTAAACTCTGCGGTCACAAGCTGTCATTATTAGAGCTAGTGAAATAGTATTATATCTCAGAAGAAATTCTTTTTCATGCTATATGATACTAAGTGTTGCTCAATATTTTGGATCTATCAGTGGCTAATCATTTTTTCAGCAATTTGATGTATAGACATTCCCTCATATTTTGTTGATTCACTACTGGCACCATCTATGTTGGGAATCAGGTAACCAACACACCTCATATGATGGAAATAATATTTGTCATTGACACTCATGATGTTATATAAGGGGCGGGGGTGGCTCAGTTGGTAGCGTGCCAGGCTTGTAATCTGTAGTTCCCAGGTTCGAGTCCCAGCTGGGTCAGCGTTGAGATTTATTTCTGCAAAATTTCCCCACCCTGCCCACGGTCAGTAGGGGATACCGATGGGCTTGAAAAGGCCGCCGTCTGTCGGATGGGATGTTAAACCGTGGCCCCGTGTGCGGGAGAGCCATACCTTGTGCACATTAAAGAACACTCTGGATGGCCTTGACGGGAGGCTACCATCTGTCTCCCAACAGCTGTTCCCTCCCCCAACCTTCTCTGAGCCTTTGGGGTCCTTGTGGCCTGGCCATTTAGCCCATTGTGTGCAAAAAAGTGCCCTCAGAGGTAAAACAATCCAATCCAGTCGATGTTATATAAATAATTCAGGAATAAAGTATCGCAGGATAAAAACCTGTAGACAAGAAACACTTGAAATAATTAGCTGAAAAAAACTTGTGGGTTTGAATCCCACTCAGGGAAAAACCAGTCTCTCAGAAACTTGCTCAATTCCTAACATAGATGGCACCAGTAGCAAATCAACAAAATATGTGGGGATATATATATATGTTGTATTGTTGACAAAATTGGTTTGCTGCTGATAGTTTAGTAATTATCATATCCAGCATATTTCTGGGAAATGGGTTTGAATTCCATTCATTGCAAAATCAAAATGTTTGTCAACTAATTATTTCAAGTTTATCTACAGGACTTTTTCTTATGATACATCATTATTAAATTATTTATATAACACTGAGCATGAGTGACAACTATTACTTCCATTGCATGAGGCAGCTTGGTTGCATGATTCCCGACATAGATGGCATCAGTAGCTAATTAACAAAACGTGTGGAAGTCTGTATGTCACATTGCTGAAAAAAATATTTAGTTGCTGATGGTGTAGTGGTTAACACACCCAGCATATTTCTGAGAGAAGTGGGTTTCAATCCCATTCAGGGCAAAACAAAATTTTTTTCAGCTAATTATTTCAAGTGTATTTTTCCCCTTATTGTTTCAGCTATTTCATTCTCATTTTACCTCTGCTCTTTAACCATATGTTTCAGAATAAATTTATGGTTTTGGGACATATCATTCACATAAGCCTAGTAGTTATTAAAACATATTGCAATAAAATATTAGGTGTATTAATTATTTCTGTACTCTACATTAAAAATATTTATACATCAGTAAAAGTGTGTTTATCTTTTGCCTCATTCTCTAATAATTATATATTTATATATAATATATAATATTTTATTAAGGCTTATGCAAAATTCAGATAAATGGAAAACCCTATTCTCCAACCATTCCAAATGCTGAACTTTTCATTGTTTTTGGACTGAAAATAGAATAATTATGTAAGACAAAAATAATGTGTGAAAAGTAATGTAATAATTTATCAGAGCAATAATGTTCAACAACAATATTTCATGCTGTACCAAGGGGGGCAGGAGGTCCATTTGGCTTGGGCCTCAAGCTCAAAGAAGGTCTAAAATTTAGATACTTGTTAATTTTTGATATTAGATACATCAGTAAAAGATGTGATTTAGTAAAATATATAATATTTTAGCTGACAAGTCTCTGGTAACGAATGAATGTTATTTTTCTGCAGAGGTTACTGCCTTACAGAATTGCTCTCTGATATACTAACAACCTCTTGTTGACCCTTTATGGCAAACAGCTGCCTTAGGGGTAATTTTTTTTTATACAGATGCCAAATTAGAACTTCGTAAAAAATGATAGTTTTTAATTTTGATCAAGCAGCTGATTGCCACAGAAATCTGTAGGAGCCTCAGAATTTTGAAGTGGCTATGGACCTGTGAAGGCTTGCTATAAGAGCATTTGGATGAATGCTAATGTTTATACTACAAAAATGAGGTCAGACTAGGTTTGGGAGCAACATCAGATTCTATCTGGGCTAGAAGTAATATGCTTCTTGGCTTTTACAAAAAAATTATCTATTTCATGCAATCCAGTAGTGAACACCAAAACAATGTTGGACATAGGTGGGTTATGTTAATTTTGAAATCTGTAATTGGTGGGCTATTCCTATCATAGTGTCCTTACTAGTCCTGGTGAGTAGGACTAATCTTATATCTGTGGGTGAGTGTTTTGATACAATATATATATTATAGCTCTCAAAATGTTTTAGTTGAAGATAAATGTAAACTTCTGTTTGAAAGTTGCCACTTCATGTCTTAATATTTATCATCATCATCATCATCATCATCCTCAAGCAGCCATGGGCTACGGAGGTCCAACCAGACCGTGCAATTTAGTTCTCCAAGCAAGTCTATCCTGAGCTACATCTACTGCATCTGGCCACTGCACACCAATTCTAACAAGGTCCTGTTTGACATTGTCTGCCCACCGCATCCTAGGTATCCCCTTCTTTCTGAGGCCTTTAGGCACACTGTTCATAACCCTATTCGCCAATCTATAATTATTCATACGGGCAACATGGCCAAACCAACGGAGTCTCTCTCTGCACAATATGCTGCTTAAAGGAGGTTGCAAACTCCTTTTCCTAATCTCATCATTAGTTACAAAGTTGAACCACCTAATGCCCAAGATACTGCGTAAGCATCTGGAATCAAAAGCATCTAGTTTCCTGTTATCTTGTTTACAAAGTGTCCAAGTTTCACTACCATAACTAACCCTAGAAAGAACCAAACTATTATACAGTCTAATTTTAGTCTTTAGGTGTATACACCTATTTCTCCACACTCTCCATAGATTCTTAAAAGTCCCAGCAGCAATCCCTATTCGTCTGTTAATCTCATGCCGCACATCACCATTATCTGTTACATAGCTCCCAAGATAATTAAACTGTGACACCTGCTCAAGACTGCAACCATTCAGATTAACTGAATCACAGCCTGCCTGACCAATTTTCATCACTTTAGTTTTCTCTCTGTTTATAACCAAACCTACTCTACTACCAGTCTCATCAACAGCTCGAATGAAAGAGTTCATCTCATCAACATCATTTGCCAAAAGGGCTAAATCATCAGCATAATCTAAATCAGAAATTTTCGTATCTCCAGCCCATTTAAGGCCAAAATCTTTCCCTTGAATTGAATTTCGCATAACATAATCAATAACCAAGCTAAAGAGAAAAGGAGACAAAATGCACCCTTGTCGAACACCACTCATATTAATTATCAAACCTGACTTTGCACCTCTAGATAAAAATATGATTTTAACTAGGTGGGATGAGAACTGAGTTCGAATAGGTTGTTTTACCTCTGAGTGGCACTTTTGTGCATACAAATAGCTGAATAGCCAGGTCACAAAGACCCCAGTTGTTCAGATTGGATGGGGGACCCACTGGACAGTCTTTAGTAAACAGACAGAAGTCTCCCATCAGGTACATACTGTGTTCTCTAATGTGCATAGGATATACTCTCCTGAACACAAGGAAATGACTTAATGTCCCATCCGACAGATGTCCCATCCAACAGGTGACCTTTCCAAGCTCATCTAAGAGCAAAATGGGGTTTGATGGATACAAAGCTCAATGCTAGGACTTGAAACTGAGAACTACAGATTACAAGCCTGGTGCACTATTGACTGAACCATTCCCCATTGGGAACTGATAATGATGATCTAAAAACATGTCAAGTACCAGTTTGTAGTGCCGAGTTTTTCTGTATGGCTGCTATTTAGCAATGGAGTAGGGGTAACTCAGTTAGTAGTGCACCAGGCTCATCATAAGTTCTCAGGTTTGAGTCCCACCTGGGCAAGTGTTGAGATTTATCTCATCAGAACTTCCCACCCTGCTGCCTGTCAGTAGGGGATGTCGATGGGCTTGAAAAGGCTGCAGTCTGTCAGATGGAACTTAAAGCAGTTGCTCTGTGTGTGGGAGAGCCATACCTTGTGCCATTAAAGAACATGTTGGATGGCCTTTATAGGAGGTTTCTATCTGTCTAACAGTTGTCCAGTGGCCCTCTGTTGTGACCTGACCATTTAGCCCATTGTTTGCAAAAAAATGTTGCCCAGACGTCAAACAACTCAACTCTCTATTTAACAGAGATCTAGATCAGTCGTAATCATTACAACACCCAATATCTTGTCAGGAGGTTGCGAGTTAATATCCAACTGAGTTATAGATAGTTTTTCTTAAGTTTGTTTCAAGTCCAGTTTTGGTATATATGCCTTTCCAGTTCTTTCTTGTTGCCACTCCAAACCTTTAATTTGTGTATGTAAGTTTCGCATCTATCTTTGTTATATTCCAACAGTAAGCATTGATTTTTTTTTTATGAACTATGATGTTGAAAAGTTTAATGCATGTATTTGTTATTAATATTTTTGGTATAATAATAGTGTAACTAAATTGTAGCAAAATGCATTTATTTCATTGCAATACTTTAATTAAAATACATTTCTTTAAAGTTTGTTACCAGCTGCTCCAAACCACCTCTTTTGGGATTTGCACATTTGGAACCTGCCTTTTCAATCAGATGTGTGGAAGTCAGTGATGATCAGGTATTAAGTTATTTGTTTTCTTACAAGAGTTTATGGCTGATTAAGTAATTTTTATGTGATATAAAATAAATTTAAAAAAACTTCAAGCAGCTGCTTGCCACAGAGGTCTGACAGGAGCCTGTTAGTTTATATGCCACAGTAGAATGTCTGAGAGGATAGTGGGTTATAAATTTAAAGAAACGAGGCCTATTTTTTAAAAATTATATTTAAGCATTTTCATTTACATATCAGTCCATATCAGGAATTTTCACATATGGATCCCTCCAACAAAACAATTACGATTTTGTGAAATTCCATAAATATCTCTTAAGTTTACCTGTTATACCAACTTCCCAAATCAAGCTATGCCCAATGGTGAATATAGCACATGGTGAAATAATCTTTGCTGCTCCTTTGGGCATTTTTCTCACTTTTTTATGCTCTTCGTTGTATTTGAAGTTTGCATATCATTCTAGATTTCTGCAATTCCCTTCAGTGAAATTTGCACCATCCAAACCACAGCTATCAAACTTTTTTGCTAATTTCTGTCAGTAATAGACAGGCAGTAGCAATATCTTCTAGTACATTATATTAAACCTAGAATTTCCAATTATATATAAATGCATGTACACCTAGGTTTTAACCATGTATACAGAAGTATGTAGTGGGATATTTAAGACTGAATTGTCACAAAAGAAAATATTGTATCTATATCAAGTAACAAGTCAGCACTTTAGCGTCGATTTTTTTCTTAGAAGAAAAATTGTCTTGAGCCAGGTGGGATACGAACCCACAACCTCCTGATAACATGTCAGGTGCTCTGGACCACTGAGCTACCGGCCGCCGATCAAGATCTCCTCTAATAATTCGGCGGCCGGTAGCGCAGTGGTCCAGAGCACCTGACATGTTATCAGGAGGTCGTGGGTTCGTATCCCACCCGGCTCAAGACAATTTTTCCTCTAAGAAAAAAAACGACGCTAAAGTGCTGACTTGTTACTTGATTGAATCGGTTGAGTTTATTCCATTATTTATTGTATCTATATATACTTATCTTATAACTTTTATACAAATTATGAATGTGTAATAAATATTTTGTATCCTTGTTTGAAAGGCTCATTTTTTTAAAAAAGATGTTATTCATTATTTCTTTTTCTTGAAGCTTTCCAAGATCTTATGAACTAGTATTTAAATATTTTATATTTACTATAGGATACTGGAGATACTGTTGGAAGTGTATTAAGAGGTTTTTTCACCATCCGCAAGAAAGATCCAGTGAATCGTCTTCCCACCTCATCAACATGTTTTAATCTGCTTAAACTACCTAACTACCAGAAAAAAAGCACTTTAAGGGAGAAGTTACGTTATGCCATCACTAGCAACACAGGATTTGAGCTCTCATGATCTTATGTGCTTAGTAATATACATATTATGATTGCATTGCTACCTATGGCACTTCTGGCTATGTCTCATAAAATGTTAAAGCTGATTTATGGCAGACACACAGCATATGAATCTTTAGTACCATGCTATAGTGAAAGTTCAGTGGTGCTGACATGTTGCACAGAATATATTGTTTATTGACTTTCAACACTTTTGTACATCAAAATATGTATAGATTGAATTTATATCACACTATATGTTGAAATATCTGTGCAACAGGAATGGCTGGAGTTGTAATTAAGAAAATGTGTTTCCAGTTAATTGTATCTGTACATAAGAGTAATTTGTTCATAAAAAGAAAGATGTCCCCATTTTAAGTTAAGGGATTTAGAATAGATGAAAATATTATACATAGTTGTACATTAAAATAAATATTTTAATTACAGTAATACCAAATTTCTAATATATATGATAGACATGTGTATAATTTTTTATGAATTGGTACCTGATCCTAAAGAAGATTTGAATTGATTAAATATGCTTACTGTGACTCTCAACTTGATTTCATATAGTTGTAAAAGACTTAAATGTTAGTAAATTGTTAAATGCCACATTATTTTGAAGATTTAGCTTTTCACATGCAAAAGTCATATCTGAAATTCGAAATTCCAACTGAATAAAGAAATATTCTGTAAAATGTTAACAAATTGCAGATATGCATGTATATATAATATCTACCCATAATTATTAGTAATTTTTAAAATGAAAATAAAAAGTTCTATAAAATTTTTAATTTTTAAAAGGTTTTTAATATGAAGAAAATAAGCTTATATGGGCATATGACAGAAACCAAAGATTGAATAGCTGATAAATTATATATTTTCTAATTAAAAAATTAACAATTGCATATCATTGTTCATTTTAAGCTTTTTAAATAATTTATAAAAACTAAATCTTTATGTAAATTTCTTATAGTTTTAGTGAAAAGTTGCATATAACAATTGTTTGTGTCAGTTAATTTTTGTGATAAATTCTTACAAATAATACTACTATTAATTATTCCATTCATCAGTATTCTATAAATCAGCATCAATAATTCTTATAATCTGGGATAATGAAGATTAAAAGTTGGTTTAGACTTGTAGAATGGTAAGAAAAACTAAAATCATGGCAGTGAGATAGTAAAATGCTACAGGTGTAATAAATATTAAACTAGAAGAACACATATCATCCCTGGTGAATAACAGATGCTAATTTTCGAAGAGAATTATGTTTTTAATTTTCCAACTTTTTCTCCCTTTAACAGTGGTAATTCGAACTAATGGATGAGTACAAAAAATGTAGGGGGGCAGGGGTGGCTCAGTCAGTAGTGCGCCAGGCTCGTAATCTGTAGTTCCCAGGTTCGAGTCCCAGCTGGGTCAGCATTGAGATTTATCTCCACAAAATTCCCCGCCCTGCCCATGGTCAGTAGGGGACACCGATGGGCTTGGAAAGGCTGCCGTCCGTCGGATGGGACGTTAAGCCGTGGCCCCGTGTGTGGGAGAGCCATACCCTGTGCACGTTAAAGAACACGCTGGATGGCCTGGACGGGAGGCTACCATCTGTCTCCCAACAGCTGTTCCAGTGGGTCCCCTCCCCCAACCTTCTCTGAGCCTTCGGGGTCCATGTGACCTGGCCATTTAGCCCATGGTGTGCAAAAAAGTGCCGCTCAGAGGTAAAACAACCCAACAAAAAATGTAAATAGTAATATTAGTTTATTGTTAGTTTATAGTTGCACCCAAAAATAGTTATTTATCTTTTGAAAATAATCACCCTCCCAGAGAAAGGGGCAAACATTGCTACCAATATAAACCTCCTGACTACCACACTCGAGTGCTGAAATTTTCCAATTTTTAAGATGAATAAATCTTGTATGAAATGCAAGTTTAAACAAATATTATACATCTGACAATGGAAATTAAAACCTTCTGGAGAACTTAAAAAACTGTGAATCATAATATTTCATTAGTACTTATGCACTTCAAAATGAATTTAGAATTTTTCTCTTAAAATGAAAGTGATTTGCCACCACCCCAGGAGGTAAGGGACAAATCGTTATTGTCAGTGTAAACTTCGTGACCCTCTCATTCCACCACTGAAATTTCAGATTTCTAGGTTAAATACATAGTATCATTTATAATTTAATTATAGCCACCTTAACAGCTGAGTGGTATCACATTGGCTCATGGTGACTCTCCGATGTCTGGGTTCGAGTCCCGGTGATAGCATGGTTGTGTGTATGTTGTATGAGAAACCAGGACAAGTGTGATAGAACTTTTAAATTATCACCATTCTTTGTGTGATATTAATATATATAACACTTATGAAAAAAAATCAAACTGGCTTTCTTTCCTGTGTTGAGCATATTGAACATTTTCATCCTTTGTGACTGATAATGAGGTATGAAATATAATGGTGTCCTTATAGTCAAAGGGTTGGGAGTGCTGTAACAATGAATTTGCTCCTAATTAAATATGCACATATTTAGAACAAAACCAGAATGTATTCGATTTTTGTATAATTTACTTGTATGACTTGAAAAATGCAAGTTACTGGTGTTTTAAAATACACTTCATGTCAATACTAGACTGATGTAAACTTACTTATGAAACAGTATTTCTCTTGATATAAAAGGTTAAAAGCCATTCAAACCTCACTTGCTTATAAAAATAAAGGTTTCCACATACTCCCCCCCCCCCCCCCCCCCCCGAAGAAAAAAAAATCTTGACCTAATCACCACTTAAATCTGTATGAGAAACGTGCTGGTTGTGGATTTTATTTTTATTGAATGTACACTTTCTCAAACAAATAATACATAATGCTTATGTGGGATATATAGTTTGTTTAAGCAGTACCAGCAATTAGTGATATTTTAAAAATTTTTGTCATAATTTATAAAAAAAAAAAAGTGGGCTTAACAAATGACAGTATAACCTAACCTAGAAGCTCTATTAGGTTTGTCCTGATTTCTCGTACAGCACCGAAAAATCTCACACAAGAACGTGCCTTCTGGCTTAATAGTCGGGTATGTTCTAGTTAGTACATTAAGTGGCATATTATAGTTTTGATTTATGTTGTCATACTGACATTTGTAGAAATAATTACCCAATATATGATTCAAAATACTTTGCAATTGATACAAAAGTGTTCAATGAATTAAGATTTTTAAAAATAAAAACTTACTTAAAATAAAATCGCAATGTTTTGAAATATACAGCCAAATGTTAAAAATAATCTGCAGAAATTTGATTTGTCCATTACCTCATAATCTTCAAGTAATCATTGGCTGTGAAAGTCCAAACCCAATCTTAACCATTGTATTTTTGTTTTTTTTTAGCATGACTTGTTTGAGCTAATGTGGTTAGACTTAGCCAAGATACTTGTCTGCCATTTTATTCTCACGTAAAAAATAAATTTGAACTTTTTATATTATCACTTTTATGACTATACATTTATTGTTTTATTGTTATTGACTGCTCAATTTTTTCTTTTGGAATACTTCTTAAAAACAAAAGTTTTAAGTGAAACAATTGTTCTCTTTTGAGCACTTAGTTTTAATGATATTTGTTCTATTTTTAATATTGATACACTTTAAGTTTTCTACTGATAGAATTTGGAGTGCTTATAGCACATGTCCTTCTTGTAATGAAAAGTTTAAAATTTTCTAAAATTTAAGTTGTGATGCCTGCCAAATCTGTAAACAGTACAATTCTTCAAAATGCATTCATATATTGAGATTGGAGGCAGCTCATGTCTTGTAGCTAAAGTTAGATTTTTGGACTATATATATTATAATTCCTCTATCAGAGTTATTTCGAAATGTTAAGCATGAAAATTTCCTTTTATACAGCATACAGGTAATAGGACAAAAAATGGAAACAGCAATGCGAAATAACTAGTGCAGTGTAGGACCACCGCACGAGTTCAGTACAGCCTGTATATGTCGTGGCATAGTCTACCAGTGTCTGAAAGTCAGCAGGAGGGATATGACACAATTTGTCCACAATAAACCTGATTAATTCCTGCTTCTTCGATGGAGCTAGAACATGCTGCTTGAGATCTTGTTCCAGAAGATTAATATCTATCTATAAATTATCGCAGTGACTGTGGTGGCCATGGTATGTGAAAAAGTTCAGTCTTGTGCTCTTCAAACCATTGGGTAACTACATGTGCTCTGTGGATGGGAGCATTGTCATCCTGAATAACATCTTTCTCTTCATGAAAAATATGCTGTACCATTTGGATAAAGATGATCACTCAGGACTATCAAATAGTGATTAGCATTAATCTCACCTTCTAACAGAATGAGTGCACTCAAACCATCCCATGACAAAGCACTTCACACCATTACAGAATTACCAGATCTTTAACAGTAGGGAATAAGTAATCATAGTTGTAAGCTTCCTTTGGTTAGCACTACACATGCACTCGTTATGTATCAGAAACAAAGTGAGGATGATTTGTCAGACCATATCACATTCACTTCTCATGTCTCCACTGCTTGTACTCTTTGCACCACTCGATATGACATGCATTGACAGGTTTGATGAATGGTTTGTGAAATGCAACTTAATTATGATATCCAGCTCTGTGGACTTTTTGACATACTGTTTTTGATGAAACTGGTCTCCCACATCCTGTGTTGTCAGATGTAGCTCACTGGTTTGACTTCGAACATCCCAATTCCAGAGTATGTGCTTTTGCTCACTGTTGCAGATGATGTCTTCCTTTTAGATTCTCATGCAGGCATGACCTTGGAAACTGTTCCTCATGTAACATTAGTGAGTTCAGCTGTCTTAGTGACTGAAGCTCCTGTCAAATGTGCTCAAACAATTATGCCCCTTTCAAAAATTCTAAGGTGTTCTCCCGACAACATAGTACCAATAATTGCATACAGTTACACTGGGTTTACCTTTATAGGCATGATCTAAGCATGTTGGGATGCCATTTGCATTCTTCATGCCTTCATCAGTGGCATGTAGATTCTTCTGTTTAGCGTAAACCAAAAGATTTCAACAAACTTTGGTGTTTCCATTTTTCTGTTCATTACCGATATATATATATAGTTGGAACAATTATCTCAAAGCTGAAATGATTAATTATAAAGTACAGTGACTTCATTAAAGTGTGCTACTTAACTCAGTGGCCTTGAACACACAAGACTCGCATACTTGCTGTGTGATAAAAAAACAATGATTTTTGGGATGTCTCTATATGATGATATCGGTTTGGATAACCAATACCCATAATACAAATTCTTATGTAACATATGCAGTAGTTTTTTTAGTGTAACATTGAAATAATCAATAAGTTATAATAGCAGTGGATAAAATATGTAACTATACTTTTTTAATATAAATTATTTTCATGTACCTAATTTAACAATAGTAAATGCACAGAATATTTATTGAATTCTGTATCAACAAGTAGTGTTGCAAGAAAAATTGAGTTCTGCCACAAGTGGAACCGAATCCATTTCTCCCAATTACATATTGAATATTCTGACCACTAAATTATCATCAGCTACTTCATTTCTTCAATCATCATGATTATAAATCTTTCTGACCTTGTCACTTGTGGCCCCTTTATGATTGGGAATGGCAATATTTCAAAAGTTGCCATTCCCAATCCTAGATAGTGGTGTGAGCAACAAGGTTGGGAAGATTTATAGTCACAATTAGTAGAGAAATGAACTTGTTGATAATTTAGTGGTCAGAATACCAGACATGTAACTGAGATGTGGGTTCAAGTCCTATTCACAATGAAACCTTTTCTTTTTTGGCAACATTATTGAATTTTGTAATTTTTCTTAATATAGTCCTTAAACATTTGTATATATATATATTTTGAAACCCAATCTTGAACACACCAAAATAAATATCCCACTAGTTTTTTAGACTGATAAAAGAATAAAGTTTTAAACTTGGCCTCTATTGTGACTGTGATTGAACTATATATTTCATTATGAACAGAAAAGTGTCTGTATCTTGTGCAGAAACCCTAATGTAAATGCATTTGTTTTGTAGTTAGATATTGGAAGTAGTGAAAACTAATAATAAAATAAATAGTTTAAAGTCATCAATGCCAATTTTGAATAAATTATAATAATAGAGTTACATATTTTAATTCAACTGCTTTTTTTTCTGTATAAATTAGGTATTTCATATAATGTGATTAATCCAGTATTATGCATAAAAAAATCTTATTTTTTTGTCTGCTGAAAAAATTAAGTATTGCATATTTTTCACTAGCAGAATAAAATATGAGGAGACTGATCTATAAATAGTTTGGTGGAAAAAAAGATTTTGCCAACGTGCAAGATTCAACCCCAGTTATATGCCAGTGTTCTAAGACCATTAAACTATTGAACTTCATCTCTTTCTCTACTCTAATAGAGCTGCCATTAATTTAGTGGTCTCAGAACACTGGCATGTATTTGTAGAGATGTGGGTTCTATTTGCATGTTGGCAAAACTCTTTTCCATAAAACTATTGACTTCAAAGTCTGCAGTGGTTACTATTTATTGATGATATGATCTGTTTCTATTGGAATAGTAATGAGTGTAATGACTAAGTGCAGGGTGTTGTATGTATGAACATATCAGACTTAATTTGAATGGAAAATCATATGATCATGACTTATTCTATAACTATTCTATGTAGATTCTGTGATTTCTAATATGAACTCATTGATACTTCAAGTCATTGTCAACTGAGAAATTAATAGGTGCAAAGAAATATTTATGGTAAGTTATTTTCTAGATGACATAAGAACTGGCTCACAATGGCTAAAGTTTATACTCTATTGTTATCATCACTGCTTGATTGGATTTTATTGTTACGACAATTAGATTCAAATAAACACGCTGACAGCAGTAAATTCCATTATAAGTGTATCAAAGAGCACTTTCTGCTATTTAATCCCAGTTGGCAAGTAGTTAACGTGTTTGGCTGTGGAACAAAGAAATTGGAGTTTGAATCTTGGCATTATGGTGCCATTCTGCTGGCATTCATAGTTTAAAACTTTCATCTCAGTGTCAAAAATTGAATCGATGTGTTGCATAAAAATATAATCATTGGCTACTAACAGTGGTGGTTTTATGAATGATACAAGTAGTGCTACCTAGAAAAATGGCTCATTCCGAAATGTAAAAGACTGAAAAATGTGATAAATCTCTTTTTGAAGCTGCTTTACTGATGTGAGTGTTAAAATATGATGTACACCAGGTGGCCCAGATCTAGAAAAAAATAAGGTGAAGTGATTCAGTCAAGCCAGAAAAAAGTAAATGGAGGAGGGGGGGGGGGGGCAAGAGACTTGAATTCCATTGTAGTATAAATTTCCCCCATCCGATTTTAGAGGTCTTTAAAAGATTTCTTGAAAAAAATGTATGAAATATACTTAGGTTTAAGATTTTGTCTCCGTTACCCATGCCTACTTGTCAAGGCCACCTTATACCCCTCCCCCCCAAACACACACAGATCTTGCCCTGATTTATGCATATTAATACTAAGTACCTCTAAGAAAAGGAGCAATCATAGTGTAGAGAAAAATTTGTCTTGAGGTTGGTGGGTTGTGAACACACATCTTATAATAGCATGTCAGCTGGTCACCAAGCAAGGTTTCCTTTCTAATAGCTCTGAATCTTATACTATGTAACAGTTAGTAGAAGAGCTTTAATTGAGTTTGTAGGCTCCAATCATGAGAATCGTGCTTTGTGTATCAATCAAAGGGATAGACATTTAGTGTTACGAAAAATGCGATTGTATATCAGTCATCATGGTGTATGAACTACCACACAGCATTTTTTAAGGGAGTCGAATTGGCAAACGAACTAATGATCATAACTGCAGTAATTTTGACCAGAATAACAAAAAATTGTACAAATTATTTTTAAGTGAATTTAAATATGGCATTAAATTTAGCTAAATTAATACCTAATATCAGACTTGGAGAAAGTTGCGGCAAAGTTCACATTTGCTCTGGCCACCAGATATCAATTTTGCTCTGGGTGCCAGATGCCAGATATCTGAGTGTTGCTCTGGGCGTCAGATATCCGAGTGTTGCTCTGGGCGTCAGATATCCGAGTGTTGCTCTGGGCGTCAGATATCCGAGTGTTGCCCTGGGTGGTAGATATTCAAGTTTGTACCAGGAAACAAAATAGCTAGCACCAGCACCCTGTTTATGAAGCTTTATGATAAACCATGCTAAGAAGTCAGATAAACACAGTAAAGGTGTAGAACCAGTACCATATTTTGAAAATTTTTTTTTTTTTTTTTTTTTTGGGGGGGGGGTGGAATTTGTTGGAAGATTGTTTGAATTTTTAAAAAGATTATGTATTTATTATCTATGTTTAAATATTAAAAAAGTTTGATAATTTTACTGCCTTAATATTAAATAACTTTAAATGAAAAAATAGAATAATAATAATAAAAAAAACAAGAATGAGAGGAAAGCATCTGCAAAGGATTGATTGTTGGCTAAAGTCCAGTGCTTGAATCCCAACAGACCAGCCTGCCAAAGGGAAAGGCACCAGATTCACCCTGTAGTCCTGGCAATACCCTGATTCTTATGAACATTCAGTGGCCAAGGAGGGGGGGGGGGGGATAAAACCATCACGAGAGCAACAATGATTGTCTAGTTGTCTCAGAATCCTAACCATTTGCTGATGACTGAAGAGGCAGACTGGAAGCAAACCAGTAAAATCTTAGGCTACCATAAGAACCACTGACAGTACATGATGTAACAAGTGAAAGACAAGGTGAGAATGAAACAGTAATCAATCTCCTGTTACCCTTTCATTCCTCTGCAGTGTGAAACGAAATAAGGCAACAGGTGCCACAGAAATATTTTTCACTTCTGCCAAATTCAATCTTTCAAATTTTATAGGTGCCTCTTTTTTTGAATGCACCTCTTTGGAGAAAGCACCCCAATGTAGTGCTCACCAACTTGAGCTGGCCCTGTCTGAGCCTTTTTGAACCAACTCAGACAATTAAATCTGTGTCCTTCCCACCCTTTATCAATGTACAAATCCTGGGATGATACAAAAAATAATACAAACTCCAGTCCTGATATTTATATTGGCTTGACTACATGGGTTATTTTACATCTGAATGGCACTTTTGTTCACACAATGGGCTATGAATGGCCAGGTAATAAGGATCCAAAGAACTCGGAACTGAGTAGGGGAGGGGCAGGGGTGGCTCAGTCGGTAGCGCGCCAGGCTCGTAATCTGTAGTTCCCAGGTTCGAGTCCCAGCTGGGTCAGCATTGAGATTTATCTCCGCAAAAATTCCTTGCCCTGCCCATGGTCAGTAGGGAACACCGATGGGCTTGGAAAGGACGCTGTCCGTCAGATGGGACATTAAGCCGTGGCCCCGTGTGCGGGAGAGCCATTCCCTATGCACGTTAAAGAACATGCTGGATGGCCTTGACGGGAGGCTACCATCTGTCTCCCAACAGCCATTCCAGTGGGTCCCCTCCCCCAACCTTCCCTGAACCTTCGGGGTCCATGTGACCTGGCCATTTAGCCCATGGTGTGCAAAAAAGTGCCGCTCAGAGGTAAAACAACCCAACTGAGTAGGGGAAGGGAATCCACTGAGCAGCTGTTAGGAAAAAGATCAATTACCTCCATCAAGACCACACAAAAGGTATGGCTGTTCCCTACACAGCTGACTATATGGTATGAGATTCATAGCTCTTAATATAGAAAATTTTGCTCAATATGTGATAGAGACCCTGAATAGTTATTGGGAGGTTAAGCATTCATATCCCACATAGTTCAAAGCAATTTTTCCTGTACGCTAGTAATTTACACATTATATATTAATATTATCTGTTAATTATAGGGTAGATACAAAAACACACATGATAACTGAAGGGCTGGCTATTTCTAAAAGATTGCATTAAAAATGTTTGGCACTTTTTTCTTTAAAGCATTGCTTTGAAAGTGTCTGTAAGGTATGTGACGTCATCTCATCATACCTCTGTATTCAGAGAGTAAAAGAAAAGACAGAGACATAGGCATATTACAGTTTATTTTGTATACACAAGAGTACAAAGCCAGCCTATTTAGTATTCTACTGCATTCAGAATTGTTGAAAATAAAACAATATTTTACTACAGCCACTATTAAATCCAGTCTACAATATCTGGTCCTTAATTGAACTTTTAGGAGTACAAATTTCTTGGTAGTTTTGTGTTCATTGTATGCAAGAACACATTCTAATATATAATAATAGATATTCTAATATGTAGCTAATATTTTGATATGTTGCATACAGATATATAGATGTATGAAGATATTTCCCTCATAGATTCCGCAAAATTCCCCGCCCTGCCCACGGTCAGTAGGGGACACCGATGGGCTTGGAAAGGCCACCGTCCGTCGGATGGGACGTTAAGCCGTGTGCCCCGTGTGCGGGAGAGCCATACCCTGTGCACGTTAAAGAACACGCTTTATGGCCTTGACGGGAGGCTACCATCTGTCTCCCAACAGCTGTTCCAGTGGGTCCCCTCCCCAAACCTTCTCTGAGCCTTCGGGGTCCATGTGACCTGGCCATTTAGCCCATGGTGTGCAAAAAAGTGCTGCTCAGAGGTAAAACAACCCAACCCTCATAGACACCAGTCAATATGTTGATGCTTTATTATATCTGCTGCCTCCTTTTATTTTATCTGATAACTGCCAATGACCAGTTGAGATAGTTAAAGATTCTTCACTTTTAATGGTTTATTCTAGTTTGTAGCTAATCACTTATCCCCCCCACCTGTGGCATTGCTATAAGGGAGCAACCATTCCCCCTGAGCACATTCCAAAAGTGGCGTTTTTTAAAGGAATATGTTGGCATGATGGTTGTTAAAGACTACAATGAAAAGACATTAGAGGAAGAGTATTGAAACAAGATCCAGTCTGTTCAAGTCCTGGTAGGTGTATTATGTTTTATGCTTCTAACCAGGGGTTTGGGTTCAGAATTCAGTTGGATCTTGAGTTTATCAATTTAATATACAGTACATAATGCAAAAAAAAAGTTCAAGTTTCTTCATTTTATGACTGTGTTATATGTCTATTACTAAATTTGCTCAGATTAACCCTCTGAAGACTTGTTAGTGGGGTGGGCCGTTTTTTTTTTGTGATCACTCCCCCTGATGACTTCAGTTGACTCTTTATGTACTCACTGCCCCTGATGTTAGAACATAGCTATGTCACTGCCCCTCCCCCCCCCCCAACGTAACACCAACATCCATATTGCAAATAATTTGAATAAAGGAAAAGCAATCAAGGATTAAAAACATTGTATTTATGTTATTTTTTTAATTTATCAGATAAAAATGGGTACGTTCAATTAAAACAACCTTAAATTTTTTCCCATACCCCTTCTTTCACACATCAAATAAATTTCTGGGTTCCCCACTGCTCTTGTATGATGCATATCACTTCAACCCATAAACCAGGCCTAAAGTCAGGAAACTTTAAGCCCACTTGATACAAACTCCTCAGATGGGAAAACAAGGAAGTTTCAGCACACCTACGAAATCAACAACTTAATGTGAAATTGACATAACTATAAAATTCAGTTTTCCAAGTAGGAAATTCAATAGAATTTAGTGCCAGGGATGTTATCCCAGTGATTTAGTGGGGAGGGGGATTATCATCCCAGTGGTCTAGTGGAAATGTTCACATTTTAATGGTTTATTTGGGGCTGAGGTAGACTGAGTGGTTAGGGATTTAAGACCGAATCTATCCCATTAGCAGATTGTTTTAAAGTGATGGGAGAATACTACCTCAGAATCAGACTTACATTTTGAGCAAAAATCTGATCATACCCCTAAATGTATACAGTAATTCTGCTGTGCAGATAAATTATAGTATTCCTCTAAACAACTTGTTAAATATATAATCCAGATTCGCAGGATGACTTCTTAATGTCTAAATTCATTATAACTGATTAAAATTAAGGAAGCGGTATTTTCATAGTGAAATAAAAGCTAAGTTTTGAAATAATAGCAAGTAGAAATAATATGCAAAACTGAAATTATTCTAATAACCCGAATCTTCGCATATGTGCTGATTGATATAATCCTCGCATATGTACTCCACCACGTGTGCTGCCCTGCTTCCTTGTTTTGATATTATAAAGGACATACTTTGGTCCTATATTAAATGAGAGAAAACTATTAGTCCATTTAGCAGTCAAAATATGTAACTATCCAAAAGTTTCAAAGAGAAAGCTTATTTTCCTGAAATGTGTTTTAATAGTTATGCCAGTTTTACATTAAACTTTGAAAATGTCAGTTGTTCATATCGTATAAAAATGTGAATAAAAGTGGCCAAAATATTTGCTTTTAAGAATAGAAAATAAATATTCATAGCATTTTTGTAAAACAGTTAAGTTTATGATTAGTTATCAGCAAAAAAGAAATATGTAGTATTTTAATTTCTTCTTACAAACCATGGATTTTGTTACGTTTGAGAATTATCTGTTTTAGTTTTACACACACGTGTTTCGTTTATTTTATTTTAGCACTGCACATTATAGTTTTGTTGCATGTGGGAGTATGTGATATGTATCCATATGAATGCAAATGTATTTTTTACTACAGCACTTTTTTCACGTTTCTAGTCAGCACTTACTTGTTTGTAAGCTGTTGCAACATTGTACATTGAATAAATATTGAAATGCCATCTTTAAAGTCTGTATTCCTTGTTTTAAATTTATTTTTAAATGAAGTGGCATTTTAAGAATAGCAAAGTGACCTTTAAACTAAAAATTAATGAAATGCTACTGGATTATCTTCAAAATTCCTTGCTCTGCCTTCCGTCAGAGTAGGGGACACCAATGGGCTTGGAAAGGCCATTATCCATCGGGTGGAACGATAGGCCACGGCTTAACCCTTCCCTTGTGTGGGAGAGTCGTACCCTGTCATGTTAAAGATCATACTGGATGGGTTAGTTGGTTGATTTTTACCTCTGAGCACTACACTTTGCACACAATGGACTAAATATCCAGGTCACAAGGGCTTAAAGAAGGTTGGGAGAAGGGCATCCACTGGACAACTGTTGAGACGGATGGCTTCCCCCTATCAAGACCATCTAGCGTGATATTTGACATATACAGGGTATTGCTCCCCCACACACATGGCCACAGCTTAACATCCCAAGAGTGTCCCTTGCTGCCTGAAGGCAGGGACATCCTGAGCCACTCCCACCACAGCCATCTGACTGAGGGCAGGATGGGGTTTAGCAGAAATAAATTTCAATGCTGGCACATGCCTAGACTCTAACCTGGAAACTACATTACGTCCCGGAACTGCCGACTGAGTCATTCCCTCCCCAATTCCTCGAGTCCCAGCTTTGACAGCATTGGGATAGGATCCTCTTACCCTGCTCTCAGACGCCAATAGGCTTTGAAAGGCCACTGTCCTCGGATGGGATGTTAAGTCCTTAGCCCTGTGCACGTTAAAGATCATGTTTGAAGAGATTTCCATCTCTCTTAACTGTGTTCAGTGGGTCACCTTTCTCCACTTTTTCAATCCTTGTGACCTGTCTGTATAGCCCATTGTGTGCAAAAAGAGTGCTACTCGGTGCTAAATCGAAACATTCCCCTCCCATCCCCCACATTTCCTCCTGATAGCAAGGGCGGGGGTGGCTCAGTCGGTAGCGCGCCAGGCTCGTAATCTGTACCCAGGTTCGAGTCCCAGCTGGGTCAGCGTTGAGATTTATCTCCGCAAAATTCCCCGCCCTGCCCACGGTCAGTAGGGGACACCGATGGGCTTGGAAAGGCCGCCGTCCGTCGGATGGGACGTTAAGCCGTGGCCCCGTGTGCGGGAGAGCCATACCCTGTGCACGTTAAAGAACACGCTGGATGGCCTTGACGGGACGCTACCATCTGTCTCCCAACAGCTGTTCCAGTGGGTCCCCTCCCCCAATCTCCTCTGAGCCTTCGGGGTCCATGTGACCTGGCCATTTAGCCCATGGTGTGCAGAAAAGTGCTGCTCAGAGGTAAAAACCCAACCCAAACCTGATGATAGAGAAGAAAGACTTTTTTAAGAGAAAGGATGAGTCTGCTGGCCTCTAAATTTGATTATTTTGTGTGAAACAAAACTGAATTCAAAATCAATTTAAACATTTTTCACTTTATGATATTTAGAAGAAAATTATTAAAATATCAAATTACGCCAATTATTTGCCCATACTTACAATCTTGAATTAACAAATATAAGAAAAACAAACAACTTGTGCTTTTAAAAACTGTTTGTTTTACTTCATAAATTTTCAAAATTCAACAACTGAGACTAACTTTTGTAATAACAGTTCTTAAGTTTAGTGTTCACATTTTTTACTTCAATTAAGGCCATGTTCGAAAATGTTTCAATTAATTGCACCTGTTGTGGAATCCATGTCAAGCTTCTGAAATTCCTGCCTAATTAATACTTATTTCTGATTAAGTAGAACAGACTAGGTTTTCCTTTAGATATCGGTTCAGAATAGTGTGCACCAAATTAGTAATTTGTAGTTTCCAGTTCCAGCTGGGCCAGTGTTGAGATTTATCCGCAAAATTCCCCGCCTTGCCTACGGTAAGTAGGTGACACCAGTGGGCTTGGAAAGGCCGCCTTCCGTTAGATGGGACGATAAGCCTTGACCCCATGTATGGGAGAGCCATACCCTGTGCATGGTAAAGAACACGCTAGATGGCCTTGATAGGAGGCTACTATCTGTCTCCCAACAGCTGTTACAGTGGGTCACCAACTTTCTCTGAACCATCGGGGTCCTTGTGACCTGGCCATTTAGCCCATTGTGTGCAAAAAAGTGCCGCTCACAGGTAAAGCAACCCAATCCAACTTGTCCTCGGTCATTACAAAGACACCGATGGACTTGGAAAGGATGTTAAGCCACGACTCCATGTGCATGTTAAAGAACACACTGGATGGCCTTGACGGAAGGCTGCAATTTGTCTCCCAACAGCTATCCAGTGGGTCCCCCTCCCTCCAACCTTCTCTGAGCCCTCGGGCCTAGTGACCTGGCTATTTAGTCCATTGTGTGTAAAAAAAAGTGCCTCTCAGAGGTAAAATAACCCAACCCTCCAGCACTGAACACTTTGGGGTCCATGTGCCATTGTCTTTTAGGCCTTGCATGTGCACAGAGACAGAGCATTCTAATCCATAAAGTGGACCCACATGTGCTAGTGTTAATATTTTTCTCCTAAACCTCTACCTTGTGCTCGGTCACAAAGACTACACCAATGGCCTTGTAAACATTGCCTTTCTTCGAATGAGGCATTAAGCTGTAGATCCATGTACAGGTGAGCCATACCATGTACACATTAAAGAACATGCTAAATAGCATTGATAGGAGGTTACCACTATCTCAACCTCCGAGTTCTTGGAGTCCTTGTGACCTTGGCATTTAACCCATTGTGTACAAAAAAGGTACTGAGAGTTGAAACAACCCATGAAATGGGTTTAAAAAATTCATCCAGATTTCAAAATCTAAACTACAGCACTTTTAGTTAGGATAGTCTTGTGACAGGGATATAATCGGTCACTCAAGTGTTAATTGGTACTATCCAATAGACTTGGTAAAGCAATAGCAACCGTCAAAGAGCTCAAATATTAAAATATTTACATAAATTGCACAAAGTCTATTGGTATAAGACAAGCTAGAGATTGCGAGGTAGTATTCTGTTTGAAAGACACTATGTAGTCCTAATTACAGCTTTGTTATCGTAAAGACTGTTGTGCAGTTGTCCATTTTGTTGACTTGAGAACATTTACTATCATTGACTCCTACAGAGACCTTCTTTTTTTCATCTATATCTTCATCATTTGTTGAAGATCTACCCCAGTCCTGAGGCTCTGCTGAACCGAACAAATCGAATATGATTGCCGTTCCGATGCTGATGGCGATTGAGATGTAAAACACTTTATTCCACTGAGCCATTGATTGCTGTAAAGAGATATAAAATGCGAATTACTTTACAAATAAATATCGCAAAAGCATCGATTAAAAGCAAAATTGCATCGATTAAAATGCAAGAAAATATTTCCTTTGCATTTAGATTCTTTAGAGTTTGATCATAGCAAGCTCTAAGAGCAGAACGCTACGTACTCTATGCAAAATAGTACAGTCGCTCAAAAAATATCCGTTCGGATATTTTTTTGAGCGACTGTACTATTTGTGTCACGTGACACGAAGGTTGCCAGATCACTAATTTCTAAAAAAATCGTTGCCAGATATTTTTTCTGAATTCTGTAATCAACCATAGTGTTCGGATATTTTTTGAGCGACTGCACATACAGTTCATACAGAAAATAAACACATAAAATAAAGATTCTCCGCGAAGCTTGGTGTAGCTTATCCGCAGACATCTTTATCTTCAGTCATATGTTTCCATAAAGATTTATTTAACCAATTTCAAACCTCGAATTTGATTCGCTATTGACATAAGATGAGGATGATTCCATTTTCTATCCATTGCCTGTACACAGTCGTATCAGAATAATATCACCACCTACCATATATTATAGTAGGACGGGCGGGGGTGGCTCAGTTGGTAGCATGCCAGGCTCGTAATCTGCAATTTCCAGGTTCGAGTCCCAGCTGGGTCAGTGTTGAGATTTTTCTCCGCAAAACTCGCCGCCCTTCCCATGATCAGTGGAGGACACCGATGGGCTTAGAAAGGTCACCGTCCATCGGATGGCACGTTAACCAGTGGCCCCATGTGTGGGAGAGCCATAGCCTGTGCACGTTAAAGAACAAACTGGATGGCCCTGACGGGGAGGCTACCATCTGTCTTCCAACAGCTGTTCCAGTGGGTTCCCTCCCCCAACCTTCTCTGAGCCCTCGGGGTCCTTGTGACCTGGCAATTTAGCACATGGTGTGCAAAAAAGTGCCGCTCAGAGGTAAAACAACCTAACAAAGAACATGCTGGATGGCCTTGACGGGAGGCTATCATCTGTCTCCCAACAGCTGTTCCAGTGGGTTCCCTCCCCCAACCTTCTCTGAGCCTTCGGGGTCCTTGTGACCTGGCAATTAAGCCCATGGTGTGCAAAAAAAGTGCCGCTCAGAGGTAAAACAACCCAACCCAAATATACTATGGTAGGTGGTCATATTATTCTGATAGGACTGTGTATGTTCCTTGCAGAGTAGAATCATATTCAACTCCTAAATCTACTTAAGCACAACTCAGACTCTGAGGGATCCGTGGACCGATGGTTCAGAAACACTCATCGGGGATTTACACATTATTGTCCTTGAGATATCATGCTAAGCTGCTCTATGGGAAAAGAATGACGTGAAAAGATTTGAAAAAATTACCTACCTCGTGTTTTGTGAAGAACCCAACTAAAGCAGGGATTATGAAGCTACTAGTTGTGCCAACAGCAAAAACAATTCCTGTTACAGTTCCTGTAAAATGTAAAAGGCAAAGATTATAATATATATAATCTTTAAAATTTTAAATGTTACAATTTGAGCCAGGGCTGAAAATCAAAATTAGAAGAGACTTGCACAATGAGTACAGCAGACGAAATTGATGTGGTAAAAAACATTATTCTAGTATTGTTAGCAAAGTAAGCAGTGTTTTGCAAAATAAATTAAATATTAAATATTTTTAACAATGCAGTAAAACTTGAAATGCATTTTTTTTGAGACCCCTCAAATAGCGAGTCCCTAACTTGTAGCTTATAGTTAAAAACAAAAACAAAAAAATAAATTCCCCCTCAAGCAGCTGCTTGCCACAGAGGTCTGACAGGAGCCTGCCAGTTTATATGCCAGAGTAGAAGGTCTGAGAGGATGGCAGGACCTTAGCAGAAAAGCAACATGAACATCCATGCCTTACCCGGGGCTCGAACCCAGGTCCCTTAGATCAGTAGCCATGCGCGCTAACCACTCGGCCACTGCATAAGTCCGGCCCTGATTATTACTATTTATTGAAATATTACTGAATATTTAAATTTAACTGTTAACTCTTTAAAAAGTATATAACTGTCATCTGTCTCCTAACAGCTGCCAAATGAATCCCTTCCCCCAACCTCTGAGTCATCGAGTCCTTGTGGCCTGGCCACTTAGCCCATTGTGTGTGGGGCGGGGGTGGCTCAGTCGGTAGCGCGCTAGGCTCGAAATCTGTAGTTCCCAGATTCGAGTCCCCACTGAGTCAGCGTTAAGATTTATCTCCGCGGGATTCCCCTCCTTGCCCCCGGTCAGTAGGGGACACCGATGGGCTTGGAAAGGCCGCCGTCCGTCGGATGGGACGGTTAAGCCGTGGCCCCATGTGCGGGAGAGCTATACCCTGTGCACGTTAAAAAACACGCGCTATGGCCTTGACGGGAGGCTACCTTCGGTCTCCCAACAGCTGTTCCAGTGGGTCTCCTCCCCCAACCTTCTCTGAGCCTTCGGGGTCCTTGTGACCTGACCATTTGGCTCGCGGTGTGCAAAAAAGTGCTGCTCAGAGGTAAAACAACCCAACGTTAAAGAACACGCTGGATGGCCTTGACGGGAGGCTACCATCTGTCTCCCAACAGCTGTTCCAGTGGGTCCCCTCCCCCAACCTTCTCTGAGCCTTCGGGGTCCATATGACCTGTCCATTTAGCCCATGGTGTGCAAAAAAGTGCCGCTCAGAGGTAAAACAACCCAACCCAAGGCCCATTGTGTGCAAAAAAAAATGTCATTCATAGGTAAAACAACAAATGAAACATGAAAGGGAACAACACTTACCTATGAAATCTGGTGCCAGATTAATGCATGAGACGACCGTGCCAGGGATCATCAGGGCATTTGTTGCAAAGGAAAGGACGAACAGGGTCGCGTTCAGCAGGTGATCGCATCCGGCGAGAGTAATTCCAACGAAACAGAAGGAGAACACCAGACTACCTGAAAGATTCAACTAGAGTTCTTCACTTCGCAATGGATAAAAACAGGATTCAAATTCTATTAAAAAAAACTGTAGTATTACCACAGCAGATTCGCAACAATTTCTAGAAGTAACACTTATTGGGTCGAAACAGATTTTGATATAGGAAAAAAAAGATAAGTCACTGGCTTACAGTTCAATTCAAGCGTCACACCGAGAGTCTCATTGAAGCATCACTCCAGAAATAAAAGGGACGGGTGTGGCTCAGTCGGTAGGGCGCCAGGCTCGTAATCTGTAGTTCCCAGGTTCGAGTCCCAGCTGGGTCAGCGTTGAGATTTATCTCCGCAAAATTCCCCGCCCTGCCCACGGTCAGTAGGGGACACCGATGGGCTTGGAAAGGCCGCCGTCCGTCGTATGGGACGTTAAGCCGTGGCTCCGTGTGTGGGAGAGCCATACCCTGTGCACGTTAAAGAACACACTAGATGGCCTTGACGGGAGGCTACCATCTGTCTCCCAACAGCTGTTCCAGTGGGTCCCCTCCCCCAACCTTCTCTGAGCCTTCGGGGTCCATGTGACCTGGCCATTTAGCCCATGGTGTGCAAAAAAGTGCCGCTCAAAGGTAAAACAACCGAACCCAGAAATAAACTTGCAAATAATGTTTAAGAAAAATACCTATTTATCCTGCCTGTCCAGATTATTTTGATCACCTACCTAATATTTTGTCATATGTACATGGTTCCATTCCCTGCGCTTGGTTATTGTTAAAATAGGTTTTGAAGTACTTCTATCTCAGCTGATGAACTGTAGTAGCTCTGTTGTACAAACAGACGCCTGTTCCTGTATGTCACAGGGGTAGGGGTGGCTCAGTCGGTAGCGCGCCAGGCTCGTAATCTGCAGTTCCCAGTTTCGAGTCTCAGCTGGGTCAGCGTTTTGATTTACCTCCACAAAACTCCCCGCCCTGCTCTCGAGCAGTAGGAGACTATCGATGGGCTTGGAAAGGCTGTCATCCGTCGGATGGGACGTTAAGCCGTGGTCTGTGTACAGGAAAAATCATATCTTCTGCACGTTAAAGAACACGCTAGATGGCCCTGACGGAATGCTACCATCTGTCTTCCAACAGCTGTTCCTCCTCAACCTTCTCTGAGCATTCGGGGTCCTTGTGACCTGGCCATTTAGCCATGGTGTGCAAAAAATGCCGCTCAGAGGTGAAATATCCTAAGGTTAAAGAACAAGCTGGATTTGACGGGAGGCTACCATCTGTCTCCCAACAGCTGTTCCAATGGGTCTCCTCCCTCAACCTTCTCTGAGCATTCGGAATCCTTGTGACCTGGCCATTTAGCCCATGGTGTGCAAAAAGTACCACTCAGAGGTAAAATAATCCAAGGTTAAAGAACAAGTTGGATATCCTTGACGGGATGCTACCAACTGTCTCCCAAAAGCTGTTCCAGTGGGTCTTCTCCCCCAACCTTCTCTGAGCATTCGGGGTCCTTGTGACCTGACCATTTAGCCCATTGTGTACAAGAAGTGCCCCTTAGAGGTAAAACAACCCAACCCTGTCTGCCAGAGGGGCAGGGGTGGCTCTGTTGGTAACGAGCCAGACTCGTCATCTACAGTTCCTCTCCCTGCGCAAGGTCATTATGGCTCATCTGCTTTGATATAATTTTATGTCTGACACTGAAAATAGATTAAAAATAAACTATAGAGTCTCTTTCCATACAGAATATTATTGTAATCTTTCTTGTCCGGTGGAATATTTTAGTAATTGGGAAACTGATCCAATTACTAAAAGTAATTACTTAAAGTTCTGATCTTATTCTCAGAACTAAACCTCCCCGAAACTAAATCCTGGGTACAGTCGCTCAAAAAAGTATCCGAACACTAGGGTTGACTACAGAATTCAGAAAAAATATCTGGCAACGGTTTTTTAGAAATTAGTGATCTGGCAACCTTCGTGTCACGTGACACGAAGGTTCAGATCATTAATTTCTAAAAAAATTGGTTGCCAGATATTTTCTCTGAATTCTGTAATCGACCATGGTGTTCGGATACTTTTTTGAGCGACTGTACCTGCCTGGTGGAATAATGGACAAGTCACCACAAATTTCCTAATTAAATTTTATCTGATTTTTTTTTTTTTTCAGAATAACTTGAGTGATTATTCATATGAAAAAAAAATTATCGCTAATTGAATCCAGAACTCTCTAGGTACATACCAGAGTGCTCTATCTGTTAAACCACGCATCAGACGATAAATAATTCCAGAATAAGACCTATAAATCTTTCACCGAGATCTGGCCTACCTTGCGCCATCTATACTTCAGGAGAGGCAACTTTTCCTAATTGTTACTAATGATTTAGATCAGGGGTGGGCAAATAGCGGCCCACTGGGCCACATTCGGCCCGCCAAGACAGTCAGAAAAATCCTCCTTGAACCGAGATTTCTTTCCCCTGCGCGACCGAAGATTCGTCTCGTATTTTCCACTAGGACGGCCACGTCAATACGCATGCGCAGTGTAGATACGAAAACAATTGCCCACCCCTGATTTAGATGAATGTTTCCCAAAGAGGGCGATACAGCCCCCTGGAGGGGGCTGGAACGATCCAGGGGGTCGGTAGTAGCTTCGGGTGCAATTGGGGGGCGGTGGAAGTATAAAGAAAGAAGGGAAGATAAGAAAATTTTGAAAAACCGTTCGTACATGTTTTATATGTTGTGTAACATAGAGTTAAAGTCGAATGTTACTATGGTAGATTTTAATAAATAATTTTATAATTTCAAGCTTCAAGGTGTCTTATTTACAACAACATCTTTCTTTACTATGTTGTAGGACGTAGGTAGAAATATAGATACATAAAAGAACGCAAATTTGTCACTGCATCTTTCTGTTTGTTCGCTTAAAGAAGGTAGATTTCCAGGGGGGCGCTGAATATTCTTTTTTATGAAAAGGGGGCGGTAGGACAAATAAGTTTGGGAACCTCTGATTTAGATGTTAATGAGAAGGTCACTCACACTTAAGCGTTATTATGCGGGTTCGATTCCCGTCGGGTGAGCGATAATTATTTTCCAGATGAATAATTGTTGACTTCTATATCTACAGATACCGTCCCGTGGCCGAGTGGTTAGCGCGCTTGGCTACTGATCTAAGGGACCTGGGTTCGAGCCCCGGATTAAGGCATGGATTTGTGTGTTGTTTTTCTGCTGAAGGCCTGCCATCCTCACAGACCTTCTACTACGACATATAAACTGACAGGCTCCTGTCAGACCTCTGTGGCAAGCAGCTGCTTGAGGGGGTATTTATTTATTTTTTTTTATATCTACAGATAATCTGTATGTTTACTCTGGATAACTTGTGTGAATTTTACTTTACTGTAATGAACATCCAAGCATCATATATTTGTTTTCAAAGATTGCTTACTTATTGTGACATAGATTTTGCGTACTGTAGTAGAAGAGGTGAGTTTTTTCTTCAGTAGCCAATCAGCTGGATAGCTGCACACCCAGGCTAACATTCCTTTTAATAAATGGGGTAAAGACGATAATTGGCCATTCTGGAAATGAAATGATACATGATTGTATATTTGAATAATTTACGTAAAATAATCAACTCTTTATTTAAAAATGGAATCATTTTCTGATCCCTAAAAGTATATTTAACAAATATTCTTAATGATAATTTTCAAACTTATAAATTGGTTAAATATTTACTTAGATTTTTTGATCAAGCTAGCAAAGTGTGAGGAAATGTGAAACTGAAGCATGTTGCATTTTCATTTTATTACAACATAACTGTTAAATTTCTTCCACAAGCGAGTTTTTACTCTCGTGGAAGACTCAACATTTTTTCTCAGACTTGTACTGAAAAATGTAGGTAAACTTATAAAACACTAATGAAATATAATATTAAAATTTTCCATATATATGGTATGAATAAATATATGATTTTTATTGTACAAACTATGTATAAAGAAGAATATATATTAGAAAATGTAATCCTTTAAAATTGTGTATCTGAGAAATACAACATTATATATATTTCATTACAACTTCAGTTCTAAGGTAAAAAGCATGTAAATGTAAAGTACTGTATATTCTGAGAATAAATTATCTATCTATCTATCTATATTCCATAAAAAGAATTTTTGGAAAAATAATAAATGAATACGGAAAAATTATAATAAAAATTAATCGAATGATAACATTTAGAGTGATTATCGCACTTAATGATTGAACATTTTCATAATTTATTTGTAAATACTTAACTCTTGTTTTGCAAATGGAATCATTTTCTGATCCCCAAAAGTATATTTTACAAATATTTTATAAAAGGAATTTTTAGAAAATAAATTAATAAATGGTTACCGAAAAATTGTAACAAATTAATGGAATGATAACATTTTAAGGAATTTTTGCACTTAACGATTGAATATTTCAATAATTTATTTTTAAACAAACTCTTATTTTACAAATGTTTTATAAAAGTAATTTTTAGAAAATAAAGTAATAAATAAATATCGAAAAATTGTAACAAAATTAATGGAATGATAACATTTAAAGTAATTTTTGCATTTAATGATTGAATATTTTAATAATTTATTTGTAAATAAACTCTTATTTTACAAATGCCTATAAAAAGAATTTTTAGAAAATTCTTTTTGTAAAATAAACTCTTATTTCACAAATGTTTTATAAAAGGAATTTTTAGAAAATAAAATAATGAATGAATGCCGAAAAATTTTAACAAAATTAATGAAATGATAACATTTAAAGTAATTTTTGCACTTAATGATTGAATATTTCAATAATTTATTTGTAAATACATAACTCATTTTACAAATGGAATCATTTTCTGATCCCAAAAGTATATTTTACAAATATTCTATAAAAGAAATTTTTAGAAAATAAAATAATAAACGATTATTGAAATTAAAATGAAGATTAATGAATGATAATATATCAAAGTAATTTTCGCGCTTACGTGATTGAATATTTGGATAATTCACATAAAATATTTAAACCTCTTTTTTTTCTTACAAATGAAATCATTTTCTGATCCCCAAAAGTATATTTTACAAATATTTTATAAAAGGAATATTTAGAAAATAAAATAATAAATGGTTACCGAAAAATTGTAACAAAATTAATGGAATGATAACTTTAAAGTAATTTTTGCACTTAACGATTGAATATTTCAATAATTTATTTTTAAACAAACTCTTGTTTTACAAATGTTTTATAAAAGTAATTTTTAGAAAATAAAGTAATAAATAAATATCGAAAAATTGTAACAAAATTATACTTTACAAGTACCTCATAAAAAAGAATTTTTTGGAAAATAAAATAATAAACGAATAGTGAAAAATTGCAATAAAAAATAATGAAATAATAATATTTAAAGTAATTTTCGTACTTACCATGCTCAAAGGTATGTTTATAATGTTTCCCATATAAAGCACGTGGACAGTGTTGAAGAAACCAACAGCCCAGAACTGTCCAAAATGTGCAAGCACTAAAGCCCAGAATGGAACGGAAGAGAGCATCTTTCGCCAAGGGATTGGAAGTTTCTGAAACCGTTGAAATTCCTTATAAATAATGTAATTTATTATTAATGTTATAAGCAGTCAAATACTGAACGAATATTGTCGAAAATCGAGATTTAAATAGATTTGATTATGATCTTTAATTTATCATCAGTCATAGTTTCCTATTAAATGCATATTTTATAAGTTATTGAGCTTCGATATTAGAGTCCCATTGACTTAACATGGGAAGTCTGCAATATATTGGTAGGGAAGTATAATATTAAGTAATAAGCTTAAAAAATTGGTTTTGTCATAAGTAGGATTCGAAGTCTCCTGGAAACTCAATGTTAGCCGATGATGGTATAGTGGTTAGCATAACTGACATATTTCCAGGAGACGTGGGTTCGAATCCCACTTTCCGTGACATGGAAACTCAACGTTAACTGATGATGGTACAGTGGTTAGCATAACTGACATATTTCCAGGAGACGTGGGTTCGAATCCCACTTTCCGTGACATGGAAACTCAATGTTAACTGATGATGGTACAGTGGTTAGCATAACTGACATATTTCCAGGAGACGTGGGTTCGAATCCCACTTTCCGTGACATGGAAACTCAACGTTAAGTGATGATGGTATAATGGTTATCATAACTGACATATTTCCAGGAGACATGGGTTCGAATCCCACTTAAAGCACTTTTTGCCATAAATGGGATTCGAACCCACGTCTCCTACAAAAAATTATTAATCCACGAGTTCCATGTCTTCAGGATTATTAATTCACGACATACATGTCTACAAAAGGCAGTAGTAAGAGCACAAAAGGGCAGTAGTAAATTTTGTAGGCATACACGTCTACAAAATTATTATTTCACGGGTTGGGTTGTTTTACCTCTGAGCGGCACTTTTTTGCACACCATGGGCTAAATGGCCAGGTTACAAGGACCCCAAAGACTCAGAGAAGGTTGGGGGAGGGGACCTACTGGAACAGCTGTTGGGAGACAGATGGTAGCCCTCGTCAAGGCCATGCAGCGTGTTCTTTAATGTGTATAGGGTATGGCTCTCCGACACACGGGGCCACAGCTTGACGTCCCATCCGACGGACGGCGGTCTTTCCAAGCCCATTGGTGTCCTCTATTGACCATGTGCAAGTCGGGGAATTTTGCGGAGATAAATCTCAACGTTGACCCAGCTGGGTTGGGTTGTTTTACCTCTGAGCGGCACTTTTTTGCACACCATGGGCTAAATGGCCAGGTCACATGGACCCCGAAGGCTCAGAGAAGGTTGGGGAGGGGACCTACTGGAACAGCTGTTAGGAGACAGATGGTAGCCTTCCGTCAAGGCCATCCAGCTTGTTCTTTAACGTGCACAGAGTATGGCTCTCCCACACACGGGGCCACGGCTTAACGTCACATCCAACGGACGGCGGCCATTCCAAGCCCATCGGTGTCCCCTACTGACCGTGGGCAGGGCGGGGAATTTTGCGGAGATAAATCTCAACGCTGACCCAGTTGGGACTCGAACCTGGGCACTACAGATTACGAGCCTGGCGCGCTACCGACTGAGTCACCCCCGCCCCAACCCAGCTGGGACACGAACCTGGGAACTACAGATTACGAGCCTGGCGTGCTACCGACTGAGCCACCCCCGCCCCATTATTTCACGAATCCCATATCCACAGGACACATTCTGATTCTTTACAACTGAAAAATATTGTTTTCTTTTACCTTTCTACTTCCATCATGGTCAATATTCCTCAAGATGTATTTCAGCTCTTCATCAGGAATACTCGGATGCTCTGCTGGAGTTTCATGAATAAGGATAAACCAGAAAAGAACCCACAGGCAGCCAGCTACACCTGGAATTGAAACGTAGAGTGAAATTTAAAGTAATAAAGAGTTTATATCTTATTACTTGCTTTTGTAACAGCTAGCTAGCATAATACACTGGTATGTATGTGTCGTTTTTCTGCTGAGGTCCTGCCATCCTCTAAGACCTTCTACTATGGCATATAAATTGACAGGCTCCTGTCAGACCTCTGTGGCAAGCAGCTGCTTGAGGGGGTATTTATTTTATTTTTTTTTTTATTCCATAAATTAAGGAAAATCCCTGTGTTAAATCAATGTAAAGCTAATGTCAAAGCTCTATAACTTCTAAAATAAGTTTTTTTTTTGTTTTGAAAATGTGATTGCAGATAAAATCTCCATCCAATAAATCAATATCTCGATTTTCAACAATATTCGTTCAGTATTTCATGAGTTATGGAAGTTTAAATATTTAGCGATAGCAATGCCAAGCTTAAGAAACTTATACATAGCGTGATCATTTAATTCGTGGACAGAAGCAAAAATTTATATTAAATATTATCCTCTGAATCTCCTGGCATTTGTCTTTCTCAAAATACTCTCCCTTGAACTTCACACATTTTTGCCATCGTTGTACCCATGTATTAGGGGCGGGGGTGGCTCAGTCGGTAGCACGCCAGGCTCGTAATCTGTAGTTCCCAGGTTCGAGTCCCAGCTGGGTCAGCGTTGAGATTTATCTCCGCCCTGCCCACGGTCAGTAGGGGACACCGATGGGCTTGGAAAGGCCGCCGTCGGTCGGATGGAACGTTAAGCCGTGGCCCCTTGTTCAGGAGAGCCATACCATGTGCACGTTAAGGTACACTGGATGGCTTTGACGGAAGGCTACCATCTGTCTCCCAACAGCTGTTCCAGTGGGTCCCCTCTCCCAACCTTCTCTGAGCCTTCGGGGTCCATGTGACCTGGCCATTTAGCCCATGGTGTGCAAAACAGTGCCGCTCAGAGGTAAAACAACCCAACCCAGTCATTACCATAGGCTTCACTCATCTCTTCAACAGTCGTAGCAGCACTTAGGCCTCGCCTAACACAATAACGAATAACATACTCGCTGTTCCGTCTGAATTCCCGATTCTGAACGAACGTCTATGACACGCAACTCGAATCACAGTCTTAACACAACATCAGTCGACGCCAAATGACCTTGGCATGTGGAGCCTCCTTCGCAGTGGTCACATACAGCGCCATCTAGTGTTACTTTGGAAAAAGCGCTACGTACTTATGGCATCAGTCCACGAATTAAATAAAACTGAAGAATAGTGAAACAATTCTTTACACAAAGTTATAAAATTCAAACTTATTTTATTAAACGCTTTAACACAATACTTATTCCTAAGTTTTAATTAACTTCTGAAGTCAATTTTTGTGGCTGGCATTGTTATCGCTAAATATTTAAGTTTTCATAACTCATTAAATACTGAACAAATATTGTTGAAAACCGAGATATTGATTTATTTGATTGAGATCTTTATCTGCAATCACATTTAAAAAAAAACTTATTTTAGAAGTTATAAAGCTTTGAGGTTAGCATCCTATTGACTTAACATAGGGATTTTCCTTAATTTATGGAAATCAGTGTAGTTTTGTAATAGCTGTATAGATATCTTTAAAAATATTTAATTATGGCCTGATCCGATCTAGGGAGGGAGAGTCTTGGGTTGGGTTGGGTTGTTTTACCTCTGAGCGGCACTTTTTTGCACACAATGGGCTAAATGGCCAGGTCACATGGACCCCGAAGGCTCAGAGAAGGTGGGGGGAGGGACCCACTGGAACAGCTGTTGGGAAACAGATGGTAGCCTCCCGTCAAGGCCATCCAGCGTGTTCTTTAACGTGCACAGGGTATGGCTTTCCCGCACACGGGTCCACGGCTTAACGTCCCATCCGACGGACGGCGGCCTTTCCAAGCCCATCGGTGTCCCCTACTGACCGTGGGCAGGGCGGGGAGGAACAGTCCTTCCAGGTCAAAGGTTAATGTAGATCTATTAGTGCTAGGAGCTGAAAATTGATTCCTGGGGTATTTTGAGCCGTAGATCTCAGAAATCTTGTTAAATTTTGGATGTGATGGGTCTTTTGAGGTCAACGGTCATCCCGATTTACCAATGCTGGAGAGCTAAAAATGGGTTATTAGGGTTATTTCTGGCAGCTGAATTCAGAAATAAAAGATTTTCGTACCCATTATCACATTTGAAGTCAAATAGAGGTCAAAGAGACTTCTTGAAATTAAGAGGTGCTGAAGGCTGTGTTGGATTGTTTTACCTCTAAGCGGCATTTTGTTTGCACACAATGCGCTAAATGGCCAGGTCAGAAAGACCCCAAAGGCTCAGAGAAAGTTAGGGGAGTGGAGGTCCACTGGAACAATTGTTGGGAGACGTATGGTAGCCTCCCGTCAAGGCCATCCAGCGTGTTCTTTAACGTGCACATAGTATGGCTCCATGGCACATGGGGCTTAACGTCCCATCCGACGGACGGTAGCCTTTCCAAGTCCATTAGTGTCTCGTACTGACCTTGGGCTTTTGGATTGGATTGTTTTACCTTTGAGCGGCACTTTTTTGCACACCATGGGCTAAATGGCCAGGTCACAAGGACCCCGAAGGCTCAGAGAAGGTTGAGGGAGGGGACCCACTGGAACAGCTGTTGGGAGACAGATGGTAGCCTCCCGTCAAGGCCATCCAGCGCGTTCTTCAGCGTGCACAGGGTATGGCTCTCCCGCACACGGGGCCACGGCTATTTCTAATGTCCCATCCGACGGACAGCGGCCTTTTCAAGCCCATCGGTGTCCCCTACTGACCGCGGGCAGGGCGGGGAAATTTTGTGGATTTAAATCTCAACGCTGACCCAGCTGGGACTCGAACCTGGGAACTACAGATTACGAGCCTGGCGCGCTACCGACTGAGCCACCCCCGCCCCTGACCTTGGGCAGTGCAGGAAGTTTTGTGGAGATAAATGATGCTAAAGGTATCATTTGGTTTCTAGTATTATGATATTAGGCCACTAGAACACAACTAATGATTTCTATTCTAAGATCACATTTTGTATTGTGGTCTTACCAAAGGAGTGAAAGGTTAACGGCCATCCACCTAATACATCACTGTCACATATTATGCCAGACAGAACGACGCCAAGAGCTGAGCCAAATGCAGTCCCTGACATAACAATAGAGCTGTGAACACTTCGTTCTTTCTGAGGAATCCAATGCCCGATGAGAAAAGACGAAATCGTCGATGCACTGCCCTGGAATAAACAAAAAAAAATCAATTTTATATTTATGCTAACATTAACGTTACTAAAAGCATTACATATGATTATGCCTCATTTAAAACAAGCACCAATCAAAATTCTTTGAATCCTTAGAAAATAATTTACAATTTTTTTAGCGGTTGTTTCTTTTGCTCCAGCAACAGCTTATAAATTGGCAAAATTTGATAAATAATTAAATATTAATATTTTTTGTCAATTATAGCGAATACATAAGAAATGTTTTGTAAAGTGTCTTTTTTTAATAAAATTTATTGTGATTCAAACGATTTTGAACATATTTTAGATTAGAGATTGGGTTAGGTTGTTTTACTTCTGAGTGACACTTTTTTTGCATACAATGACCAAGTCACAAGGACCCCGAAGGCTCAGAGAAAGTTGGGGAAGGGGACCCAAGGGAACAGTTGTTGGTAGACAGCCTCCGTGAAGGCCAACCAGTGTGTTCTGTAACGTGCACAGGGTATGACTCTCCCGCACACGGGAATACCAATAATGACTCATAACTGAGTTGTACGGCCTTCTGTTATATAAAGTGTTGGAAAGGCCATGCCAGAGCCTCCTAGGTACACAGGGCCCTGGACAGCATTTAGATAAAAGGAAAGTAATGAAATTTGCAAAAATATTTAGTAATTTAATTTGTTTAAAATTTAACTGAAAAAAAAACATTTATTTTTAAACAGTTCAAAATAAAATAAATTCATTACTAATTTATTAAAATATTCACGAAAATTTAAAAATTAATTTTCAGATTTTAAAAATGAATAACTACCAGTTTATTCTTTAAAGACTAAATTACAGAAAAAAAGAAGTTTATTTCAAAAACAGCTTTCTATTGTCATGTCCTACTTCCCTATTTTAGAATGCTAGTAATGAAAGCAAAATTAAATTTTTGCATATTTCTCTCATTTTTCAATAAATTTTTAAAAGACTTCTAAAACGGAGGGGATGTATAAATAAAATAAATACCTCCTCAAGCAGTTGCCTGCCACAGTTTATATGCCATAGTAGAAAGTCTGTGAGGATGGCAGGTCCTCAGCAGGAAAATAACACTAACATCCATGCCTTACCCGGGGCTCAAACCCAGGTCACTTAAATCAGTAGCCAAGCGCGCTAACCACTCAGATACTAGAATGGAAATCTAGTATTTTGCCCCCTCCCCTCCCCTTTACCATTTCCGGCTCGATTGTGTTACTTTCCTTCCCCCCTTATTTTCTTCGAGATCTGGGTCTGTGTACAATCGCTCAAAAAAGGATCCGAACGCTATAATTTATTACAGAATTCAGAAAAAATATCTGGCAACGATTTTTTTAGAAATTAGTGATCTGGCAACCTTCGTGTCACGTGACACGAAGGTTGCCAGATCACTAATTTCTAAAAAAATCGTTGCCAGATATTTTTTCTGAATTCTGTAATAAACCATAGTGTCGAATACTTTTTTGAGCGACTGTACACATAATTACCTTTGCTAATTAGTTATCTAATAAAATATATATAATCTTTACTACCTGCATATAAAGCTTATTTACAAACAAGTCTGATACTAACATACAAGTCACGCAAGTGTTCCAACGCTTTTTGCGAAATAGCATTTTAATAATTGTTTAATCTAAGAAAATACCACGAACTTGAGCAATCATAAATTTCCGGCTAAGGAACATTGAACTATAGTTTTTTAGTGTATATAGAAATCCAAACATACTTCTTATCTATTGAAAATACTTCTTATCTGTCTGCTTAGTCAGAGTTCAAAAAGAAGCGGTTATCGGCTGGCTATGTCTTCCGGATGTCTAGGCATCAGTTATGTCTTAAGGAGAAAACGTTCAGGGTTGGTTGGTTGGTTGTTTTACCTCTGAGCGGCACTTTTTTTGCACACCATTGGCTAAATGGCCAGGTCACAAGGACCCCGAAGGCTCAGAAGTTTGGGGGAGGAGACCCACTGGAACGGCTGTTGGGAGGCAGATGGTAGCCTCCTGTCAAGGCCATCCAGTGTGTTCTTTAACGTGCGCAGGGTATGGCTCTCCCGCACACGGGGTCACTGCTTAAAGTCCCATCCGACGGACGGCGGCCTTTCCAAGCCCATCGGTGTCCCCTACTGATCGTGGGCAGGGCGGGGAGTTTTGCGGCGATAAATCTCAACGCTGACCCAGCTGGAATTCGAACCTGGGAACTGCAGATTATGAGCCTGGCGCGCTACCGACTGAGCCACCCCCGCCCCCAAAACATTCAGGGAAACCAACGAGACATAGAACGTGGGCAACTGCGGAGAATATGAGGGTGGGATGCGTTGTTTAACCTCTGAGTGACACTTGTGTACACAGTGGGATAAATGATCAGACTTTAAGGACTCCAAGCAAAGAGCGATAAAGGATAAGTACACCACTACCTAGAAGAAAAGGCTGGTTCACTCAGTTATGACGTCAATATTTGTCGACTTAAGAAAAAAAAGTCTAAAAATTTCTTATATATTTAATTCAGTTATTTCTACTGGTAAGTTTTAAAATTAATCTTTAAACTAATTTATATTTACAAATTTACGTTATTCAGAAAAAAAATTGTGTATACAGTATATAAACGTTATTATAATGTTAATACATACGAATAACGTTTTATCTAAGCAATGTATATTTATAAATGTAAATTAGTATAACATTAATCTTAAAACTCACCGGTTAAAATATTAGAAACAAATATATAAGAAATCTGTATATTTTTTTCTTATATTTGCTAATGATGACGTCATAACTGGGAAAAACGGCCTTCTATTCTAGGTACTGTTGACAAGAAGGGATAGTGAGCAAATACGGAAAATTTCATTTGAGGTTTCAACTAGTGCAAAAAAAGCTAACTTTCAGGTGCTAGCATATAACATTAGAGCAGTGGTGTCAAACAGGCGGCCCGCGACATTCTCGACTGCGGCCTACGCCAACATTTGACAAATATTTATCTAATTATTAAAAAAATACTTTATTTTAAAATTGAAATTCATAAATATTCTTTTAACCTTAACTATTTAATTTAGATTAGAAATATTATAATATCTATTGTCTATACAATCAAATTTATCTTTATTATCCCCCGCCAAAAAAACAGCACTCAATACATTTTTTATGGTTACATATGCGCGTAATTTACTAAGTTTATTAAATCTCACTTGTCAGCTTCTTTTAGTATGACGAAGATACATAATAATAATTGCTCTCTCTTTTTTATAGTATCTTTGCAACATCTTTGCGGACCGCACTATTTCGGGTACAAGCTTAAATGATCCACTTTCTTATTTGAGTTTGACACCACTGCATTAGAGCATTCATAATTTCAAACTAAATTATCCAATACGATGTCAGATTTAGCTTTATTTAGCTCTATACTAGTGGTTGTCAAAACTTAAAACTAGTATTATGAACAAGTTTAACCATGTTGGCACTAACATGGTGACTAAAGGTCAGTATGCACTAGGGGCGGGGGTGGCTCAGTCGGTAGCGCGCCAGGCTCGTAATCTGTAGTTCCCAGGTTCGAGTCCCAGCTGGGTCAGCGTTGAGATTTATCTCCGCAAAATTCCCCGCCCTGCCCACGGTCAGTAGGGGACACCGATGGGCTTGGAAAGGCCGCCGTCCGTCGGATGGGACGTTAAGCCGTGTCCCCGTGTGCGGTAGAGAGCCATACCCTGTGCACGTTAAAGAACACGCTGGATGGCCTTGACGGGAGGCTACCATCTGTCTCCCAACAGCTGTTCCAGTGGGTCCCCTCCCCCAACCTTCTCTGAGCCTTCGGGGTCCATGTGACCTGGCCATTTAGCCCATGGTGTGCAAAAAAGTGCCGCTCAGAGGTAAAACAACCCAACCCAGTATGCACTAACATCGTGGCCAGAATCCCTGTGATTATCTTTGTTATTTTTATTATATGAAGTGGATTTGATTTGTTGTGTAAATCAAGATGTACTTTAATATTTTTTAAATTAAAAATGGATCTGGTCTGTTCAATCATTCCAGTTATTTGGAAAACAAAACCGAAAAAGGCAAATAAACTCAATTTTTTTGTTGTCTCAGTAAATTACAAATAATGTGAGGTGCAATAATTATAAATTTACATAATAAAAGGATTTTATTCATCACACATGAATGCTATGAAGTAATAAAATAAATTTTGAATTAACTACCAGTAACTTAATAAAATTGAGTGATTTTTCATTATATGAGCTTGCATTTTCTTTTGTTCATATTCAGTTACTGCAATACAGTTTATATTCAGTTGGCACCTAGGGCTGATAGCATTGTTAACATCTGCAAATGACGTCACTGTCCAAAGCTCTGGTACCATAAACGTCAATTCAATAGGACATTGAAAGTGTTGTCACTTCCATTTCCGGTGCTTCATAGTGGCTTGACACTACTAATGCAGCTCTACTACAAGGACGGAACGAGTCATTTGAGATATTATTAAAATAGAGTTCACTTACCAACAGCATTCCAATGATGACTCTGAGAAGCACCAGGACATAAACTTCCCATCCTGCAGTCACGGGGGTGAGGAAAGTGAGAAGTGATGCTAAGAGGAGACAAAGTCCCATCACTCGCTTACCACCAAATATTTCGGCTAAACGACCTCCGAACAGCTGACCAACTACTTGACCATAGCCAAAGGCTCCAAGAATTATCCCTTGGAGTGGAGGACTCCAGGAAAATTCCCCTTGCCACTATAAAACACAAAATCATATTCATTTTTGCAGTAATCGTTAAATACTCGTTTTAAAACTGAGAAAAATTACTGTTAAATGAAAGATTACAAACAGGCGAGCAGAAAAATGTTAACTCTCTCAAATAGATCAAATTTCGTTAGATTGCAAATGCTTCGGAAACAGTAAAGTAATTTAAAAAATTTAAACATTTTAAATAACCACTAAATAAATAAATAATTGCTACTATTTATGACGAAAAACAAAGTCACTTTCTTCAATAGCCTTAGGGCTCTGATTCTTTTCAGTTTATCCTCTTTGCATTTTAACTTCAATGCCACAGGCACACTTCAGATGAGAAGATAAGGACTTGCAAAAAGCCCGGTGCTTCATTTCGTCTGTTTATGATCTCTGATCTCTCACACTCTTTACCGTTTACGTTCGCACCTTTCATGCAATAGTCAAACGATTCAAGTATCGTTTGACTATTGAATGATATCTTTCTATATCAGCTACACTACACGCACCCAAAACAAAGTATAGACGAGCATAAACGAGACATTAAGGAACAAAATTCCACGAACCGCTCTTGCTAAAAATCGTCCTTGATGGCAAGGTAGTCCCCCAGTTCGACTCCACATTCATTTTCTCCTCCTCCAACTCCAAAACTCAAGTTACTTTCCGTTAAACCCTCGAAATTTTCGCCTTCCGAGACAGATGTTGCAACTTGAACACACTCTTTCTTCCTGCAGCTTGGTGCATCTTGCTACGTGACTTCCCACCTCCAATACCTATCGCCAATGACCATCCGGCCGCACACATCCTCCCCGCTGCATTTCAGCCCCTCCTCCCACAATAATTAATTCACCCACTCCAAATTTATCAGGCACATGCCCTGATTATCCTCCTCCCTCACCCCCAAATTTCAGCCCCCTAAGTAAATTTCCCTTCAAATGAAGAGGACTTTTGTGAAGAAAAAAATTATTTTCATGCCCCCCCTCAAGGGGAATTTCCTCAGGCCAATCATTTTCACCCTATTCCATGGCCCACCCCTTCCCCCATCTCCCACTATCATTACTTTTTTCAATCTACACCCCATTCTCATATTGAAGCCAATTCCATTTTCTTGCGTTACGTTACTTGACGTAACGTAACCCAAGAAAATGGAATTGGCTTTTATTTAGAAAGAAATTATTCGTATTTATTATCAAATATAATAATGCTGATTAATGCAAATAAATTTTCTCCTAAATAAAATATATTTATGAAAAAACATTAATATAAAGATTAGCACAGAATTCACCAGTAATAATATTAAAATAAAAAATATAAGAATTGTTTATATCAGTGGTTCTCAACCTTTTATATTTCATGTACCCCCCGGAAATGTGTATGTAACTGGCGTACCCCTTGTATAGATAGATAAAACTATAGTTATAGTATAACAATGGGAATAAAATAAAACATATGTATATAACACAAAAAATTTTACCGCCAACACGGTTGTACCCCACGTTGAGAACCCCTAGTCTATATGGTAGGACTACTAAAGGTGAGGTCATAAATTTTTTTCTCTGGCTTTCTGTTATAGTAGGTGTTGCCTGGTCCCGGCCGGATATAATATAGGTGATTCTAACCAAGTCCAACTCGATACAAGTCAAGACCCTGCCTAAGTGTAGACTTATTTTTGAAAAATATAGCGGCATTTATTGTAGTTAAATTTTTAAAAATTCTGCTGGTAGTTACTGATTTTGAAAAATATAGTAATTAATTTTAAAATATTTTCTAATATTTAAAAAAAATAAATAAAGTTATTTATTTTAAATTCAGTTAAAATAAATTTACTTAAATTTTACACAAATTACATCATTTGAATTTTTATGCATAATTAATTTTCCTCCTTTCTTCCCTCCTTTCGTTCAAAGCTGTTCTGGCCTGGTGTATGAAGGTGGCTTTGCTCTGACCTAGGCTATCTTGCTCTGCCTCAGTCTGCTAGAGTTCGAATTCTTCTGTTATTTTAAACCTGATCGCACCGAACAAATCTTGAACTCATTAACAGGATAACGGGAGTAAGGGAAAAATAGAAACACTGGAGTAAGGGAAAAACACAAAAAATGGGAGTAAGGGAAAAGCTGAATATTAGGAGTTAGGAAAAAAAGCACAATAAAGGGAGTAAGAGATTGGTTGGTTGGTTGTTTTACCTCTGAGCGGCGCTTTTTTGCACACCATGGGCTAAATGGCCAGGTCACATGGACCCCGAAGGCTCAGAGAAGGTTGGGGGAGGGGAACCACTGGAACTGCTGTTGGGAGACAGATGGTAGCCTCCCGTCCAGGCCATCCAGCGTGTTCTTTAACGTGCACAGGGTATGGCTCTCTCCCGCACATGGGGACATGGCTTAACGTCCCATCCGACGGACGGCGGCCTTTCCAAGCCCATCGGTGTCCCCTACTGACCGTGGGCAGGGCGGGGAATTTTGCGGAGATAAATCTCAACGCTGACCCAGCTGGGACTCGAACCTGGGAACTACAGATTACGAGCCTGGCGCGCTACCGACTGAGCCACCCCTATCCCAGGGAGTAAGAGAAACACGGGATAATGAGAGGAAAGGAGAAACCGATTAAAGGGGATAAGGGAAAAACAGGAAAATGGGAATAACGGAAAAACATAACGGGAGTAAGGGGAAAAACAGGATAACGGGAGTAAAGGAAAACCAGAATAACGGGAATAAGGGAGAAACATAACAGGAGTAAGGGAAAAAACTGTATAACAGGAGTAAGGGAAAAACAGGATACTGAAAGTAAAGGAAAACAGAAAAACGGGAGTAAAGGAAAATCCTAGCCTCAATACTAACAGTAAAATAATTTAAAATACCAAGCGGTAGTTTGGATGAAAGATCAAAACCCCTTCCACCTTCAAAATATTTAGCAATTAAAACTTAAACGAATATCTCTAATTTCTTACCTGTTTAGCATTTCCTTCTTTTTCAATAGCTGGGCATTCTGTGGAAGTGACATTATTATTGTAAACAGCTGTATGATTCACCATGGCAACGATGGCGACAGTCATATTGGACCTCTGTAAAGTAACCACCATTTGCGACAGGAAGCACATCATTGTCAAAAGGTACCTCTTCGGAATATTTGGGCTGCATTCTAAAAACAGAAGTTTAAATGCGGAACATTTTGATAAGTTCGTAATATATGAATTACCAGGGATACAGTAGTACCGGCAATCAGATGATTTTTATTGACATAGGATATTTTTCTTCTCTCATCGAAATTCTAGCAATTTGAAACCTTAGAACAAGTTAAATTGACTACCGTTCACTAGTTTTTAAAGAAAGTAACATATTAAATAACACTATATTTTATTGCAAAAAGAAAATGCTGATAAAGTAGTTATAAAAATTGCCTTTCTAATAATATATATATTAATTTTATATTAAGAAGATATTTATTTAACTGCCGCTAATTTGTTCATTCCATTATTTTATTAATTATCACCCTACATTTTGGATCACTTTTGCCACACCTTACGTGCATATTGTACTCACAATGTTGCTTAATGGGTAAAGTATCTAAGCGATAAGAATCTCAAAGTTTCAGATAGAAAGGTTTTGAGAAAATATTAGAAATGAATGGTATCAGTTACCCACTCATTCAGATTATTATTTAATATTATATAATGCATGCAAATATGACATCTTTAACATAGCCACGACTTCGCTGTTACTGACGAACTGACTTTACAATTATAATATTTTTATAATCTAACTCTGAAATGTATATATTTTAAATAAATCATTACTATATTAAAGCATGATATTAATAATATTACGTTGCTATATAATTTATACTTGTTTAAGAAAATATATGTTTTTTCGGTGAATAAAAATTTAACTACCGCTAATTTAATTGGCAATATTAATCTAAGATCAGTTTTCTCTTATTTTTACTAAGAATTCAGAATTAAAACTATACATTAATGGGATTCCTAAATTGCTTACCCAAAACAAGGGAGAATTATTTGTACGATACACAGCTTAACGAGTTATATCTGAAATGAGAGCTACTTATGTGAGAAATATTATGGACTGACTGAAATTGTGGCTTCTAGTTTCTGCTTTACAAAAGAAGTGGAAAAAATCTTTCACGCAGCAGATCTTATTGAGCTTTATATAAAACAGAAATTCCTACTTTAGGTGTGTCATTTGCTGAATATTAAAACCCCAGTAAAGCCGAGAAAATCTTCTGGTTAATACATATAGTTAAATCGCGCTGTATTTTAATACTGTGGTACATCGTTTACTCCTATCACACTGAGTTTACAATAAAAGAACTGATTCAGAAAAAGTAATTTGATAACGATTTTAGTTTTAAAACTCACCGTAAGAAATATAAATTAAAAATTTATGAAATAAATTTTAAAAGTTTCAAAATATAGAATTCTTTGTAAAAAAGATTCAAAATAGGAAATCTTATTAGAAGTTAATTTATGATTAATTATATTTTTTTGAATAGATATGCATAATTTGAAAAAATTTTTAATCAAAACTCATTAAGAATTCACATACGAGAAATTATAATAAATTATATTACTCAAAATCAATGGTACTTTCTAGTCAAAATATAAAGCTACATTTAAAGCTAATTTAAAGTTCCCTGAATTTGAAAATAATCTTTATGTAATAATA
>JAWZYU010000008.1:3163200-3291708 GCA_038380435.1 Ryuthela nishihirai
ATGCGCTGTTTTTTAACCGTTATGACCTTACTTGACATCTTTTCACTCTTTCTGTATCGTATCCCTTTCAATTTAATAAAAACTGATTTCATTAAATTCGAGTTTTTAATTGAGATTGCTGGCCGCATTTAAATGCCCCGGGGTCCGCATCTTTGACATGCCTGTTCTAGATGAAAAAACAATTGATAATTTCAAATCAATTTTATTTTTTTCACGCACGCACATTCATATATAAATTTACATTTATAAAGCAAACGGTTGTTGTTTACAATTATAATAGAGATAATAATATTAATTAGATAATAATATTACGAATTATATTATTATTAAATTTGTAACCAAATTGAAATATATAAATTTCTTAATTATCATCAGGCATTATATAATATGCATTTTTAAATCGCAAAGTATTATACTGATAATATACGTATAAAAATTTGCAATTTTAAAACATTTCATTGAAAAATTGTCTGACTTCAGATCAGTAAAAATCTAAATATGATCCTCCTCCAGTTTGATTTGTAAAAATCGTTTAATTTTTAATGAATATTGAAAGATGGAACATTAATAGCAATTTGCTATTCACAGCAATTTATTTCAAAAGTATGTGAAAAATGTAAATCCTCATAAATAAATAAAATGTTTTTTAGAATTTCACTTAATGCTTCTTTCAATTTTAGTCTATTTTAAAGCATTTTTATAGGATTAAAGAAGCTATTGTTCGATATACCAACTTCGGAAATAATTTAAATTATTAATTAATATTTAAAAATCTCTATTTAAATAAATTTGATAGAGTCTTCATAAGTAACGTCATAATTTGAACTGTTTCGGATAATTGAATATTGGTGACAAGTTAGAGTCTGAAAGAAATTGCTGTCTTGCATTTAAATATTATCTTCTATAGTCGTGGGGGTAGCTCAGTCGGTAGCGCGCCAGGCTCGTAATCTGCAGTTCCTAGGTTCGAGTCCCAGCTGGGTCAGCGTTGAGATTTATCTCCGCAAAACTCCCCGCCCTGCCCACGGTCAGTAGGAGACACCGATGGACTTGGAAAGGCCGCCGTCCGTCAGATGGGACGTTAAGTCGTGGCCCCATGTGCAGGAGAGCCATACCCTGTGCACGTTAACGAACCCCTGTGAACGCACGAACGAACACGCTGGATGGCCTTGACAGGAGTCTTCCAACAGCTGTTCCAGTGGGTCCCCTCCTCCCAACCTTCTCTGAGCCTTCGGGGTCCTTGTGACCTGGCCATTTAGCCCATTTTGTGCAAAAAAAGTGCCATTCAGAGATAAAACAACCCATCCCAAATCTGTAGTCATGACACTGATGGCTTTGTATCGGAGTAACCACATGGCTGCCCCAACTGATCGCAATATCTTATATTGAAATACCTGAAGTTTTGAATGGACGTCTTCTAACAGTTCCCCATACAGGGGCTACATAAACGAAAACGGATCTGAAAACCATGTTATATATATGGAACTTGTTGACACTTGATAGAGTCCACTTATTCGACATAAGAGGGAACAGTCTGTATAGTGTAGAAAGAGTATTATTAAAGGCATCTCTAATAAGAAGGTTCCAGTTAAAATTTTTATGTATCATTACACCTCAGCCGATTCCTGCCATGCAATTTGCTTGTCGAATATTTCAAAGTTTCGGTTGGGTTGGGTTGTTTTACTTCTGAGCGGCCCTTTTTGCACACAATGAGCTAAATGGCCAGGTCACAAGGATCCCGAAGACTCAGATAAGGTTGAGATCAGGGGACCCCAATGTTCAGCTGTAGGGAGACATAGACTCCCGTCAAGGCAATCCCGCGTGTTCCTTAATGTGCACAGGGTATGGATGGCTCTCCCCCACACGGAACCATGGCTTAACGTCCCATCCGATGGACAACGGCCTTTCCAAGCCCATCGGCGTCCCCTACTGACCGTGGGCGGGATGTTTTGCGGAGATGAATCTCAACGCTGACCCTGCTGGAACTGTGATTACAGCTGGAAACTGCAGATTACGAGCCTGGCGCGCTACCGATTGAGCAACCACCACCCCTATGTTGTAAGTGGTACGTGCAGAAAGCTGTGAATAAAGTTCTGAATGGACCTGGATTGGCGGAATTTAATTCTGACTTCAGTGGTGGAAAGTTAGGAATGAACTTATCGATGGGAAGTATTATCAATACATTTCGTTTCTCGCCAAACTTGGCGTATGTATAACTATTATTATATAAAAACAGTAATTACGGTCGAAAGAGCGAACAGGAGAGCGGACAAGTGTGACGTCATCAGTGACAGGATTTGTCACTTTCCCTGTGGTTCCGCGAGTGCTTGAGCGATCGGTTCTAAATTTGGTGGGGGGTCCGAATCCACCTTGTTATAATAGGCCTGTACACTGCAGTAACAGAAGACCTTAATTTTCAAAACAAAATAGCAATTTTATTGTATCTATTTTTCTAAATAACAAACTGGTAGTTATTTATATTTAAAAATTTGGTAATTAATTTTATAATATTCCCAAATATTTTAATAAAATCCTGATGAATAAATTATTTTATTTTAACTGATTTTAAAATAAATGACTTTAATTTAAATTTTAAACCAATTACATGTTTATGCATTATTTATATCCCTCCTCTCTTCTTCCTTTTGTTCAAGGCTGTCCAGGTCTGGTGTATCATGGCGGGTCAGGAGTGATTCCTCGAAAAGTGTCCGAAGTTTCTGGGGGCGCTGCCATCGCTTACCTTGAGAATGTCTTAGTAAAAGTGTGAGAAGTTTGAATGGAAACAATTATGAACAGATATATTTCTTTGCTCCTAACGTTTAACGTGGGTTAACTAGTATTATGAATTTTGTGGAAGTAGAATGAATAACAATTTATACTTTACTCTGAAATTGATTTCATAAATTATCATATGAAACGAATTAAATCAGCGAAAAGTTCGTGGAGATCACGAAGTTTGCAAAGTGTAATATAAAGGAGAAGTTCTGGTTAATATAAAGAATTATTTTCCCATAATTGCGAATAACTGCATTTGAAGAGCGAAATTTACTGAAAAGAATCTGCCAAATTACGTTCTGGTAAATTTTAATCTAACATTTAATGATGCATATTTTTCTGAACTAAAGGTTTCTTTTTATCACAGTATATATTTTTAAATAATTATTAGTCTAGTAGTAGAACATTTGTTAATATTTTTTAATTAATTTCCAAATCAGAAAAAGTAACTACCAGTATAATAATAAATCAAAGAAATATAATAAAAATACCTCTAACATAAATGTCATCAGCTTCTTAGCGTTATCCAACCTTACCATCTGGAGGAGAGGGTCGAAAGACTCGAACATATCCAGAGATGAAAACATTTATTTTTGATTCATGATAGTTTCTTAGCAATATCCAACCTTACCATCTGGAGGAGAGCGTCGAAAGACTCGAACATATCCAGAGCAAAAACATTTATTTTTGATTCATGATAGTTTCTTAGCAATATCCAACGTTACCATCTGGAGGAGAGCGTCGAAAGACTCGAATATATCCAGAGTGGAAACATTTATTTTTGATTCATGATAGTTTCTTAGCAATATCCAACCTTACCATCTGGAGGAGAGCGTCGAAAGACTCGAACATATCCAGAGCAAAAACATTTATTTTTGATTCATGATGATTTTAGAAATAATGCATTTAGATTGCTGTCGATACCCGTTATGAAATTGGTGGCTCTCGCCAAAACCTCTTATAATTTATATCATAGTGGCCTTGCTCCGCACCAGCTTGAGTCTAGAGATATGAAAATACCAGACAGAAATGCTGATGATTTGTATCTATTGATTACTGATGTGACGAGATGAACTCTTTCATTAAAGCAATTAAAAAAGCTAGAAATCGGATAAGTTTGGAGATAAATAGAGAGAAAACTAAAGTGATGAAAATTGGCCAGAGGAAAGATGTTTCAGTTCTTTCCAATGGATTTGCTCCGGAGCAGAATTTTAAGCTTAATTTTCACGGGAGTTTTAGGTCATTAGATAAACAGGAGAATAGGCATTGCTGCTAGGACTTTTAAGAATCCGTGGAGGTTGTGGATAAATAGACGTAGGCATCTGAAGACTAAAAATAAGCTTTCGAAAGTTTGCTATGGAAGAGACAACTTGACTCTCTGTAAGCAATATGATAGGGTTGGGTTGTTTTTACCTTTGAGTTTTTTTGTACACAATGGGCTAAATGGCCAGATCACAAACAACCCGAGGGCTCAGAGAAGGTTGGTGGGAGGAGACCCACTTGTCAGCTCTTAGGAGATAGGTGGTAACCTCCAGTTAACGCCATCCAGCGCGTTCTTTAACGAGCACAAGTTATGACTCTCCCACACGCGATGATCTAAGGGATCTGGGATCGAGTCCCAGATAAGGCATCGATGTTTGTGTCATTTTTCTGCTGAAGTCCTTATTCTCGCAGACCTTCTACTATGGCGTATTAAACTGACAGGCTCCTATCAGACCTCTGTGGCAAGCATCTGCTTAAGGGGATACTTATTTTTTTTTTAAGTTTTAAATGTGAATATTAAAAATTTTATGCTATATATAATAAAATAAAATAAATGTTATTATATATATATTTATAGCATAAAATTTATAATAGTCACATTTAAAAAAAAAATAAAATATTCCTTAAAGCAGCTGCTTGCCACAGAGGTCTGACAGGAGACTGTCAGTTTAAAAAAATAAAATTATTCGTTTTCAGATTTCATTATTTTTCTTCCTGTCTTTTTTTTTTCCTCGGGAAATGAAGAGATTATTCAAAATTATCGAAGTATTGAAACAAAATTTGTTTTGATATGTTTTTCATATTGCAAACTGTAAAAGAATCCTTTTTGTAGGAAAATGTTTCAGAACAAAAATAAAAAATGATTTTAAAAATTCCATATTTTTTGTTTTTGAGCAATATTTTTATAATATTTAAAGAGTCTTGTAAACTGCTTAATATCGACTCTGAGTAGTTAGCGTGTTTGGCTAGTGATCAAAAAAGGGGCCGAAGTGGCTCAGTCGGTAGTGTACCAGGCTCGTACTCGACAGTTCCCAGGTTCGAGTCCCTGCTGGGTCAGCGTTGAGTGTACTCGACAGTCCCAGGTTCGAGTCCCAGCTGGGTACGGCCATACTCAGCAATTCCCAAGTTTGAGTCCCAGCTGGGTCAGCGTTGAGCATACTCGGCAATTCCCAGAATCGAGTCCCAGCAAGGTCAGCGTTGAGCTTACTCGACAATACCCAGGTTCGAGTCCCAGCTGGGGCAGCGTTGAGCGTACTCGGCAATTCCCAGGTTCGAGTCCCAGCTGGGTCAGTGTTGAGTGTACTCGACATTTCCCAGGTTCGAGTCCCAGCTGGGTCAGTGTTGAGTGTACTCGACAGTTCCCAGGTTCGAGTCCCAGCTGGGTCAGCGTTGAGCATACTCGGCAATTCCCAGGTTCGAGGGGGCGGGGGTGGCTCAGTCGGTAGCGCGCCAGGCTCGTAATCTGTAGTTCTCAGGTTTGAGTCCCAGCTGGGTCAGCGTTGAGATTTATCTCCGCAAAATTCCCCGCCCTGCCCACAGTCAGTAGGGGACACCGATGGGCTTGGAAAGACCACCGTCCGTCGGATGGGACGTTAAGCCGTGCCCCCATGTGCGGGAGAGCCATACCCTGTGCACGTTAAAGAACACGCTGGATGGCCTTGGCGGGAGGCTACCATCTGTCTCCTAACAGCTGTTCCAGTGGGTCTCCTCCACCAACCTTCTCTGAGCCTTCGGGGTCCATGCGACCTGGCGATTTAGCCCAAGGTGTGCAAAAAAGGCCGCTCAGAGGTAAAACAACCCAACCGAACCCAGGTTCGAGTCCCAGCTGGGTCAGCGTCAGTTAGATTGTTTTACCTCTGAACGGCGTTTCTTCTGATCAAAGGGACATCTATCTGCTGAGGACCCGCCATCCTCTCAGACCTTCTACTATGGAGTATAAACTTACAGGCTCCTGTCAGACCTCTGTGGCAAGCAGCTGACTAGACTCAAGCTGGTGCGGAGCAAGGCCACTACGATATAAATTATAAGAGGTTTTGGCGAGAGCCACCAATTTCATAACGGGTATCGACAGCAATCTAAATGCATTATTTCTAAAATCATCATCATTATGAATCAAAAATAATTTTTTTTTGCTCTGGATACGTTCGAGTCTTTCGACGCTCTCCTCCAGATGGTAAGGTTGGATAATGTTAAGAAGCTGATGACAGACCTTCTTTGATTTATGTTAGAGGTATTTTTATTATATTTCTTTGATTTAATATTACACTGGAAGCTACTTTTTCTAATTTGGAAATTAATTAAAAAATATTAGCATTATGTTGGAGATCCTAGGAAACACGTCTTTTTAAAATCCCACTTTGTTAAGAATTATTAGTATTTTTTATAATTATCGGTTTTCCATGCGCCAAATAAAACTCGCTAAATTTCCAGGCCCACTTCCTTAAAACTTCCTAAATTTTCTGCTAAATTTACTACTGAATAAGTACATGAATGCAAACCGATGTAATCTATATTTTCTTCATTTAAATCAGTGTTTCCCAAAGTGGGCGATACCGCCCCTGGGGGGGGGGGGGCTGGAACGATCCAGGGGGTAGGTAGTAGCCTCGGGTGCAATTGGGGGGTGGTGTAAGCATAAAGAAAGATTGGAAGATAAGAAAATTTTGAAAAACCGTTCGTACATGTTTCATCATCATCGTTATGTAACATAGAGTTAAAGTCGTAGTGATTATTTCCCAATTAAACACATAAAATTATCCTTCGTTATCTTAATTTTCTGTGTGTAATGTGAATGATACTATGGTTGATTTGAATAAATAATTTTATAATTTCAAGCTTCAAGGTGTCTTATTTACAACAACATCTTTCTTTACTATGTTGTAGGACGTAGGTAGAAATATAGATACATAAAAGAACGCAAATTTGTCACTGCATCTTTATATTTGTTCGCCTAAAGAAAGCAGATTTCCAGGGGGGCGCTGAGTAATTTTTTCCTGAAAAGGGGGCGGAAGGACACCTCTGATTTAAATAAACAAGTTTGATAATTAACTCTTTATAGTGTGCCACAAAAAAATTATTTCATTGTGCCGCCATCTGTTGAGGGAAAAGTGGAACTCTCGCTTAAAATAATAGTACGAAATATACTGCGATTTCACTTGTTATTTTTTATTTCTTTTTGGAAACAGTGCCTAAAATCTCTTACATTTACGAAAAATTTCGTTTTGTATCACAGATTTTACTATGATTTAAACCTAAATTCACAATGAAAATAACCGTCAATATTGCACTGATTAATGTTGATCTAGAATTAGACGTAAAAAATTAATGGGAAAATTGGTCGCCATTAAAAATGTTGCCCTCAAATCCATAGTTCCAGTTTGTAATATCAAAAAATAATCAACTAAAACGACATTTATCCTCTGAGCGGCACTTTTTTTGCACACCATGGGCTAAATGACCAGGTCACAAGGACCCCGAAGGCTCAGAGAAGGTTGGTGGAGGGGACCCACTGAAACAGCTGTTGGGAGACAGATGGTAGCCTCCCGTCAAGGCCATCCAGCGTGTTCTTTAACTGCACAAGGTATGGCTCTCCCGAACACGGGGCCACGGCTTAACGTCCCATCCGACGGACGGCGGGCCTTTCCAAGCCCATCGGTGTCCCCTACTGACCGTGGGCAGGGCGGGAATTTTGCGGAGATAAATCTCAACGCTGACCCAGCTGGGACTCGAACCTGGGAACTACAGATTACGAGCCTGGCACGCTACCGACTGGCACCCCCGCCCCAGCTGGGTCAGGAGATTTGGCTAGTTGATATTGTTTGGTGCAGTTTGTAACTGCTGAGCTAAGGGAGTATTGTATCCCTGAAAGTGAATTATGCATTTAAAGTAAATGTACATAGATATATATATAGATATAGATCCAATTTTTCATGCAGACATCATGATATCGCACCGCAGGGTGGTCAGTGAAAAACCGAAAGGAAAATTTTAGGAAACAGAAGCGTAGAAAAGCTGAAGAAATATTTGAAACAATAAACTATAAAAATGATTACAAATGTAGTGTGAAGTTTGAAATCTTTAGAAGGTGCGGGTTTAAAATTTTAACTTAACAAGGGTTGCAGAGAAGTCTTACCGAAAGAAGGAAGATGACTGATTAATTCAAACATAAATATATAAATAATTTATTTTTGTAAAATTTAAGTATAAGAAATTTATTTTAAAGGCGTATAAAATTATATAATTTACTTTATTATATTTTTAAAAACATCTATGAATATATTAAAATTAATTACCAAAATTCTAATAGAATATAACTACCAGTTTTGTTTAATTGAAAAATTTATATATAATTTTAAATTTATTTTTTTTTCTGTTAATTGTATTGTTCAGGTGTGATGTGATACTGGTGTATCTGGCAATATTCTGTGCACTTTAAAAGACATGCTGGATGATCTCGAAAAGGCGTTTGAAAATCAATCTGAAAATTCGAATGTATTCTCACAACTGTCCAGTAGATAACTTTGGGGTTTTTGTGACCTGGCCATTTAGCCAATTATGAGGGAAACAGAGCCCCTCAGGCCGTAAAACAACCCATCTGCCATCAGAGTATTAGAGTTTCCTAAGAGTTTACTCTACTGGATTAAAGTTCACATCTAACCCAGAGTGGCATTTTCTCATCTACTCCCAAATGGTATTCTTATCTAACCCTGAGTCAGCAGGTCAGCAGGGGACACTGATGGGTTTGGAAAGACCGCCGTCCGTTGCATGGGACGTTAAACCGTGGCCCCATGTGCGGGAGAGTCATTCCCTGTGCACGTTAAACACGCTGGATGGTCTTGACGGGAGGCTACCATCTGTCTCCCAACAGCTGTTCCAGTGGGTCCCCTCCCCCAACCTTCTCTGAGCCTTCGGGGTCCATGTGACCTGGCCATTTAGCCCATGGTGTGCAAAAAAGTGCCTCTCAGAGGTAAAACAACCCAACCCACCACAGCCTATCCATCGGCCCCCAAAAATGGCGCACATCATTGCTGAAGTCTGCTAGCGCCACATCGTGTTGAAGCCACATTCATCTGCGAATAGCCGCGGGAACATCTTCCAGCAGTCCCGGCAACGTTTCTTCAAGAAATATCCGTAAATCTGCCCGTTGAATCGAGGAGGCACAAGGTATGGCCCAATCAAAATGTCATGGACGATACTCGCTCAAACATTTATGGTGAATCGTTGTTGGTGACCATGCGCCATGTGGAGCTTCAAGCCTCCAAACGTGAGAATTGTGGACATTAAACAACCCTCACGTACGAAAGAGGCCTCATCTGAGAAGAGCACATGAGCCGGTAAACCAGGCTGCAGAAACCAGCTCACGAATTCCACACGAAGAGGGTAATCCTGAAGTTGTAATGTCTGAACTCTCTGACGATGAAACGGATGTAACTGCTAGTGTGGATGTCTTGCAACATTCTCCACACGAGGGCGTGGTTCACACCGAGGCTACGTGCAACAACTCGCGTGCTTGTGCCTGGGTTTCCTGAATCCGCCGTAGGATCTCTTCTTCCATGTCAGGAATGCGCATGGTTCTCTCCCAACCAGTGTGCCGGTGCAAACGCTCAAATGTTTGGTTGGGTTGTTTTACTTCTGAGTGGCACTTTTTTGCACACCATGGGCTAAATGGCCAGGTCACATGGACCCCGAAGGCTCAGAGAAGGTTGGAGGAGGGGACCCACTGGAACAGCTGTTGGGAGACAGATGGTAGTCCCCCGTCAAGGCCATCCAGCGTGTTCTTTAACGTGCACAGGGTATGGCTCTCCCGCACACGGGGCCACGGCTTAACGTCCCATCCGACGGACGGCGGCCTTTCCAAGCCCATCGGTGTCCCCTACTGACCGTGGGCAGGGCGGGGAATTGTTGCGGAGATAAATCTCAACGCTGGCCCAGCTGGGACTCGAACCTGGGAACTACAGATTACGAGCCTGGCGCGCTACCGACTGAGCCACCCCCCGCCCCAAAGTATGAATGATAACTCATAAATAAATGGGTGGATCAGAAAGTAAGACAAGGTCGATAAGTCATGCCCAGTGTCTTTAATGTACACAACGAACCAACCACAAAAAGTGGAATCTCAGAAAATACACTATTTTTCAACATAATCCAAAAACATTCAAACACTTGTCATAACATGAGATGAACATATCCATTCTGTCAGCATAAAAGTCCTGGCCCTGTGATTCAGGGGCGGGGGTGGCTCAGTCGGTAGCGCGCCAGGCTCGTAATCTGCAGTTCCCAGGTTCGAGTCCCAGCTGGATCATCGTTGAGATTTATCTCCGTATAACTTCCCGCCCTGCCCACGGTCAGTATGGGACACCAATGGGCCTGGAAAGACCACCATCCGTCGGGTGGGACATTAAACCGTGGCTCCGTCTGCGAGAGAGTCATACCTTTTGCACATTAAAGAACACGCTGGATGACCTTGATGGGAAGCTACCATCTATCTCTTAACAGCTGTTCCAGTGGGTCCCCTCCCCCAAATTTCTCTGAATCTTCGGGGTACTCGTCACCTGGCCATTTGGTCCATTGTGTGCAAAAAAGTGCCACTCAGAGATAAAACAATTTAACCCAACCTTACCGCCCCCCCCCCCTGCCATTGTCTTCTCGTGCAGCATCCCTGCCTGCCAGAAACCTCTGATACCATTTGGTGAGATGTTATTACAACATTACATTTTTCCCAATACACTTCATGAGACGGTGAATTTTGACTGCACAAACTTTAGTACAAATATCAGTATTAAAATACACCAGTAATAAAATAAACGCTTCTCTCCCACACAAAACGGATGCTGGGACTATTTTGCGAGTCCACCTATACAACTTCGTCGCCATTTTGAAATGCCAAACTCCACTCCTATACGCGCATGCATCTGTAAACCCCGCTGTGTTGCCAATCGAGTGCACTATATGTTTAACGGTCTCCTTAGGTAGTCGGGATTTCCTTTGTGATATCGACTTTGTGACCTTACCATCTGATTCACCTAAGTATCTATTGCGCATTATACTTTGGTAGTAGGATACTCAATGAACAGAATCAAATAATTAGATATTAATCAAGTATATGTTCATGGGTTTTCAAAATTTCCAGAATGGCGCCCCTAAATTTAGAAAGGCCATCCTATGGCATGAAGGCTTTAAACACATTTATGATATCAGCAAACTAATATAACCAGTATTTTCTTATAAATTTACTTTTTATTTTATTACTGGTGAATTTTAATACTGATTTTTGTACTAAAGTTTATTACAAATATAACTTTTCTGGAGTTTTCGTCCTTTCATCCACCCTCGTTGCAATATAACTTTTTTCCATTCGACTTTAGAGTTCTGTGGAAAAAATTCTTACCCCCTTTACCCTTACCTTCTATTCTATATTCCCTAGTCTTACCCTTACCAGTATTTTGAAAGGAGGGAGGGTCTCAGTCTCCCTCCCTTAAAATCCTGACTGTTCCTAACTTAAGCCATCTTGATACATCAGGCCTGGACAGCTTTAAACGAAAGGAGGGAGAAAGGAAGAATATTAATTATGCATGAATTTGAAATTGATTTCATTGGTTTTAATTCGAAAATAACTGGTTTTAAATTAAAACCATTTATTTTCGAACCAGTTAATGTAAAATAATTTACCATGGCTGAGTGGTTAGCGCACTTGGTTACTGATCTATGGGACCTGGGTTCGAGCTTCGAGTAAGGCATGGATATTTGTGATATTTTCTGCTGAGGTGTAGCCATCCTCTCAGACTTTCTCTGTGGCGTATAAACTGATAGGCTCCTGTGAGACCTCTGTGGCAAGCAGCTGCTTGAGGAGGTATTTATTTTTATATATAATTATTCATTAAGATTTTATTAAAATATCCGCTCCGTAAAATTTTTAAAAATAAATAACTACCAGTAAAGTTTTTAGACATATAGATATAATTAAAACTACTATGTTACTGCAGTTCTAGGTTTGGTGTATCGAGATTTACTGTTCTATGTATGGATTAAACCATGTAGAAAATTCTAATTCTTTCAATACTAGTGACAAATATTTGTAACCGTGTCGAAAAATCCAAATCTTTCAATACTAGTAATGTATATATTTGTGATCATTTTAGAAAATTGTAATGCTTTCAATAGTAATAACGTATAATAATTGTTGTTTGACTATAGGATATCCTGTTTCTAGCCAAATAACAATTTAAGAGATAAATTAAAACGATTTTCTGAAAACATATCATGTGATGATTAGAAAAATCTAAAGTTAAAAAAGCAATTTTCGTGTCTTTATTTTACCGTGGCCGAGTGGTTAGCACGCTTGGCTATTGATCTAAGGGACCGGGTTCGAGCCCCGGGTAAGGCATGGATGTGTGTCGTTTTTCTGCTGAGGTCATGCCATCCTCACAGACCTTCTACTATGGCATATAAACTGACAGGCTCCTGTCAGACCTCTGTGGCAAGCAGCTGCTTGAGGGGTATTTATTTTATTTATTTTATTTATTATATTCGCGTACAGCTACCACTAAATAAGTAAAGAAGTGTAAATTTTTCAAAAATATTTTTGAAAGAGAAACGGTTTTAAAGATCAAAGTTAGCATTCTGTTAGAGTCATTTTATTTGGAATTCAAGTCTAAATTGATTTGTACCACATAATCACATGCTCCTTATCTTGAGGTATTAGTTCTACTGGACCTGAAAATAAAACGATATTTAAACAATAACTATAACTTTTTTACTATATTCATTTACATTACATTATATTAAAATTTAAAAACTTTATTTAAAATATTTTTTTTTTAAATAATTTTTTTAAATATTTTAATAATTTAAAAAAATATTTTCTTAATGTATGATGAAATATAATTTGATTGTTTAGGTTTCTGTTTGGTCCTTGTGACCTGGCCATTTAGCCCATTGTGTACAAAAAAGTGAAGCTCAGAAATAAAACAACAACACAACATCAAACCTACATAAGCACAGCTATGTCTCGAATCTTTCTCACTGTGTCTTTCAGGTGAAACAAAAATAAAGTACAAAAAAAAAATCTGACATAAACGTCCTTAAAATGCAATATATCATCATTCACTGAAACTGGATACTTCAATAACTTTAAAATAGCATTCAGTCACTCTGCTTTCTTCTTATTTTATTATTTCTCACACAAATGGTGGCTCATCCCCATTCTTCCTCTTCTCAAAACTTATATTAACATGAATGAAAACATGAATAATAAAAAAGGGGTGGGGATAAAGTAATCATTCATATTATAATTATACAGTCATCTAATCTCAGATCACACACGTAAAATTATATATGTATAAAGCACTCTAAAAGTATCTATATCATGTGAGGGTCTTTCAACATGAAAATCCCTATCAACCACTACTTTCAAGAATATCTGTACTTTCAGTTACCTCCTAGTCTACAAGAAATTCATCCCCTGGATTTCTCGCTTCTCTGGAAGTTGACCTTCGCTCTAACGTTTATTTGCTTCCTTATTTCCTTGACCTACTTTTTCTGCTGATTTTCCTCCCTAATTCCTAACTTACCAATTCAAATACTCTGTGTGGACCAGAAGCTTTTTCATATGGGTTTGTTAGCTCTAATACAGTCGCTCAAAAAAGTATCCGAACACTATGGTTGATTACAGAATTCAGAAAAAATATCTGGCAACGATGTTTTTAGAAATTAGTGATCTGGCAACCTTCGTGTCACGTGACACGAAGGTTGCCAGATCACTAATTTCTAAAAAAATCGTTGCCAGATATTTTTTCTGAATTCTGTAATAAACCATAGTCCATAGTCCCCCTCCTCCCTTTTACCATTCCCGGCTCGATTGTGTTACTTTCCTTCCCACCCCCTTATTTTCTTCGAGATCTGGGTCTGTGTACAGTCTCTCAAAAGAGTATCCGAACACTATGGTTGATTACAGAATTCAGAAAAAAATATCTGGCAACGATTGTTTTAGAAATTAGTGATCTGGCAACCTTCGTGTCACGACATGAAGGTTGACAGATCACTAATTTCGAAAAAAATCGATGTCAGATATATTTTTCTCTGAATTCTGTAATCAACTATAGTGTTCGGATACTTTTTTGAGCGACTGTACAAGAAGCTAGATATAAATCCTAGGTAGAGAAGAATATTATGATGATGGGTCTGGAATCTGGGCATATTAGATTATAAGCCTCACGTGCTGCTGACTAAACCAACCCTCACCCTCAAAGATTCATGTATAATTCAAAAGTCGATTAAAATATCCTAATTTTTCAGTTATATAATAACAATTTCCTTACATACTTTTATCAAAAGCTTTGATCTGTCCATCGGATGTCCTGTTGGTGTAGAGAAACCAAAACTTCCCATTCACTGCATCGTTATTAATTCCAGATATTGTGTATACATAGATCATCTCCGAAACCGTTTTCCACTGAAATCTGGAAATAAAAGTAACTTCTTAAAAATTCTATTATAGTTTAATATTATCAAAATTCAAAAATGACATAACTACAGGTCGCTAAATAATGCAATTGCTATTGCCATTGCATTTGCAATATTAAATTTATTTATGTTACTATAAATTCATTCCCTTCGACCCCTATTTGACACGAAGCAAGGAATCTGAAAATTCCTATTTTTTCTGTGTTCTATTGGCTGAAATAGCCTATTCACCAATTTTTAACTCTCCAACAACGACATATAGAAATTTGACCTTTGACCTCGAAGGATCCATCGCATCCAAAAATTAGCATACGTTCTGTGATCTACGCCTCAAAATACTCCCAGACACCACATTTTAGCCCTCTAACACTAATATATCAATATTTGACCTTTGACCTCGAAGGAATCATCACATCTAAAATTTAGCATAATATTTGTGACCTACCAGTCAAAATACTTCTAGACACTAAATTTTAGCCCTCTAACAATATAGATCCATATTTGATCTTTGACCTCGAAGGAACCATCACATCCAATATTTAGCTTAATTTCTGAGATCTACGACTCAAAATACCTTCAGTAATCAATTTTCAACACTCTAGCGTTGGTAGATCTATATTTGACCTTTGACGTCGAAGACCCTCCAAATACGAAATTTCGCAACGTTTCCGACATCTATAACCCAAAACACCCCCCAGACACCATTTTCCACGTTTCTAGCACTCGTATATCATGATTTGACCTCTACGTTACCTCCGTTTGACCTTTAAGAGCACGTCGTAGATCTCGGATTTTTTCCGACATATACGTCCCGGATTACTCCTAGGTACAAATTTTCATAGCTCTACCATTTATAACATTATAGTTAGAATTAGCGTGATCCATTGTCAGTGAATCATTCACAATTGTCAGTGAATCATTCACAATGGTCTAAATATGCTACACACAGTGACATATGCCTCTCCTTTGTAATTAGGAAAAACTCTCGAAAGCAAATTATATCTAAAATCAGTTTCACTTGAGTTTTTTCTTAATCCCTTGTGCCGTCGAACTAAGATTCAGACACTCAGCTGTCGGGCATAAGGTTAAACTAATTTAATGTGATCAGCGAGACAGCCTCAGCAAAACATAATGTTCTCTGCCAGCTGTCCCTCAAAAACACACATCTTTCAAACAACTTTCACTCTTTCACACAGCATTCACTGCCCCACACGCGTTTGGGATGGGATGTGCTTGCTAGGAAATATTCCCAAGTCTTATTAGACGGCGTCCTTCCCCCTTCCTAGCATGCACAATTGAGATGTGTGTGGGGCTTCAAGAGAAAGATAAATACAAACCTTTCGCCATAACCAAAGAAAAAACATAAAACATTTAACACCCTTGAGGGGAGAGGGGTCCAAATCCGGGTTCCTGCCATTGCGCAGGAAATTAAGTTTCGGCCGCATAAAATAAATAAAAAAGACTCCCGCCCCCCCTTTCCCTTCCCGAAAACCCGGACAAGGACCCCGTTCAGTTCAAGTCACACTGGGTCTTGTGACCACAGATATTCTTGAAAAATAATTGTAGGGTGATTTCGGAGATCCATAAAAAAAAGATGAGCATGAGATATCGGATGATAATTAAATTGAAGGAAAAGGATTTATTTCCTGTGTGATGAAGGAATCAGAGTCAAAGAAAGTGGAAGAAAGAAAGGAGGAAGGATAAAAAAGAAAAGGGAAAAGACAAGGTGAGAAGGGGCAGTCAGTAGCAGCAACAGCGCTCGTCTCGGCTCTGCGTGCCAAAGGTGATATCCTAAGGTCAGTTGGCAGCCTGCCTCGCCCAGGAATGCTGAGCCTAAGGGTGGGTCCAGCTGAAGGTTACGGTAACGTGGCTTTCTATGGCGAGATTTGACTTTCTGCTTGTAAGTGCTGACCATAGCTTAAAAGATTAGGAATTGGGAGGGGGGGGGGTTGAAGAGAAAGGGAGAGGGGAAAGAACTGAAGGCTGGAAATGAAACACTGCATACATTCAAATACAAAGTACAATTGCAACTAGGTTAATATATTCTAACATTGAATATTTACACATTTATATCTGATTTTAGTTTTATATAACATTGTATTGAAATAATTAGTATCTGAACAGTTAAATTTTAGCAATAGTTCGGAAAAATACATTTAAGGATTATTTATTCGATTTTACTTTAGTATTTACCTTAATGGTAGTATTGATTAAAAAACAGTCTTTCATTAAATGTTAAAAATAAGTTTCAATAATTTTAAAATAACCTGTTAAGAATTAAACTTTTGATTTGAACAATGAATTGAATCTAACGATGATTAGGGAATTGCCACATAATTACTAAAATTTTACAAATAAGATTCCTTCCTTAGTCACTCCAACAAATTTATCCCATGGTCGCCACAAGTACATGGCATGCTTTGCTGTTAATCTCTTCTTATCTAGCTGCAATCGATCGCGAATTTCACATTTTGTTTTCCATAGCAATTTTTCTGTGGTCTCTGTTGTGCTTCTCCAAAATTTCCTTTGCCTGGCCCTCCAGAGTTGGTGTTTAATCTCGGTCAGGCAGATATCCATAACATATTTTTTTTGTTTGCTGATTGCCATCGGATGATGGAATAATACAGTGTCCGCTGACATTGCTGGCAATCCTGACCACGTTTGAAATTTTAGCCATAATTCTTGCGCGAATTTGCAGTCATAGAATAAATGTTTCGTGGTTTCGATACACGCGCAAAAGGCACATCTGTCAGATCTTGACGTTCCCCTTGCCCACGCCTTATCTCGTGTGAAAAGGATGTCGTGAGCGAGTTTCCAAAGGAAATCTTGTTTATGGGCCTCCACGTGTTTGATTTGCAAGTTCGACCAAGCAATTTTCCATTCAATATCCGGTCTTTTGTTCACAATTTGCGGTATTTCCACCGGAAGCAAAGCAGAGTACACTAATTTCTTGTCACATTTTTGATCATGATTTAACACATATTTATTTTCTAATATGGTATTGACGTCCGACAAAAATACATAATTTCTATTTACAGTATTACATTCCGGGCCCTTATAAGTACATTTCTCAACATATTTCCGTGCGGCTGGGCCGAGAAAATATGAGAGAAATGCACTCGCAGGGTGGGACGCGTTAAAAATTTCCGCCCTTTTAGAGATCGAAAGGTCTCTATCCCCCCAAAGTTCGCATGTTTTCTCTGCTTTGGCTATGGCCAATTTCCATGTGCTTGGATCGCATCCCTCCCAATTGATATGCACACCTAGGAGTCTTAAGGGCTCTGAGGCGGATTTGACGTGATTCCACACCGAAGGACCCCACTTGCCCCAAGCCATAATTTTGGTTTTGTCTCTATTAATTAGAGCCCCACTGCAATCTGAGTATTTTTTAAAAAGATCGTAAAAATTAGCTATTGAAGCTTCATCCGAAAAGGTAAACGTGACATCATCGGCGTACGCAACGTATTTCAGCTGCGTACGATGTCCAGGTACTACGACACCTTTAAATTTTGGGTCCGCTTGGATTTTCCTAAGCAATGTCTCCAGAGAGAGTACAAATAGCAGAGGGGAAAACGGACAGCCTTGTCGAACACCCCTCGCAACGGAGAAGCGTTGTGTAAGGTGCCCGTTAACCAATACTTGGCTTGTTACATTTTTATACATATTATTAAATAAATTGCAAATTCTAGGGCCAAAGTTGTGAGCTTTCAATAGTTTTCGCATGAAGTCATGCGAAACCCGATCAAAAGCTTTGTTTTGGTCAATTGCCAGAAAACTGAATTTCGTTTTTTTAGAAAAATTAAATTCGAAGCAATCTCGAATAAGCCGAATGTTGTGTTGAATCTGCCTGCCAGGGACACTGCAAGCTTGGCATTCGCCAATGATTTCACACAGAATTTTTCCAAAACGGTTGGTTACAATTTTGGCCAAGATTTTGTAATCACAGTTTAGCAGAGAAATCGGACGCCAATTCGTTAGGTTGTGACCATTTGGCGACTTTTTTAACAAAGTTACAATAGCATTTTCCATTCCTGTAATTGCTACTTCGTTTGTCAGCAAGTTGTTGTAGAAATCGCTTAGTGGCTTCCATAGCAGGTCCACGAATTTTTTGTAGAACTCTGCTACAAAGCCGTCTTCGCCCGGACTCTTGTTGCTGTTTGGCTGTTTTACAGCAGTCCATATCTCCTTTTCTGTGATGTCATCCTCTAACCGAGACGTCACTTCGTTGGCGATCCGTGGCGTATCTTCTAGCCATTTATCGATTTCTTTGAGTGAAAGGCTGTCAGGTGAGAAAAGATCTTGGTAGAAATTATAGACTTCTTGTCTAATGCCAATTTGGTCCGAAATAATATTCCCTCCCACTTCCAATTGCGTCATTGTACGCTTTTCGCGAGAATTTCGTTTAAATTTCGCCAGTAGGCTGCTGAGGTTGTTAGCCTCGGCTAGTCTACCTCTTGCAAGATTTAATCTCGTCTCAGAGCCTTTCACTGTACATTGCTCGTTGAGTTCTCTTTTAATGTCAGCGATGATGAATCGGTTATAATTGTCATCGGCTTCTCCAGCTGTGTAGGCTGCTAAAGCCTGTCTTACGAAAGTTTGACGCTTCCGCTTTTTCCCTGCCAAACGCCTTCCAGCTAATTTAAGTATATCCCTCACCCCCCCCCCCCCTTTGAGTTCGTCCCACCAGGCTGCTTCGGTAGCCTTCGCACTGCTTATCCTAGTGTTTAAAAATAATTTAATCTCCTGTGAAACTTGAATGTCATCCAGCAGGCTGGCATTCATTTTCCACAAGCCTCCCCCTCTTTTAATCGATTCACAGAGCGTCAATTTTCCTAAGACAACCAAATGGTCACTAATTTGATTTTCTGCGTTATTGGTTTCGACGTGTTCGCACATTGTGCAGCGGGTCTCGTGCTGTTTGCTGATGTAGATGCGGTCTATTCGTGATTTGGCTGGTGGATTTATTTTCTCCCACGTATAGCCGTATTCTGCCGGATGCCACTTACGCCAACAATCGGTGATGTCAAAGTCTTGCAGGATAGTTGCAAATGCCTTAGCACTGCCGTCCCCTCGATGTGTGAGGGGGAATCTATCAAGCTCTGTGTCGACAACGGAGTTGAAATCACCGGCGACGATTGTCAGGTCCTGTCCACTGTTTATGAAGTAGGGCAGCGTAGAGACTACACTATACCGTAATGTTTGGCAATTAAAATCCGAAAACCCACTATTTATATAAAAATAGCGAGAATTCTCAGTATGGCCATGATAAGTCTAAAATGCTTCGTGAGTCTAAAGAGTTTGGCTCCTTGACTCACTCCACTTGACCTAACTTTGCATTCTCAGAACTTCAACCGCTGAAAAAACGTAACGTAAAGACGTAAGCTCTTCAGCGGTTATTTCACACACCAATCAACTCATTTCAAGAAGAAAGAGAGATTGAAAGGGAAGTGAGAAGGACAAGAAAAGAGATAGAATAGCAATCCTATATCCATTCACACATAACGAGAGACAATTACAAGGTAACACTTGAAATAAAAAAAAAACTCACTCAAACGCAAAGGAAACAAACGCTCAAAAACAGTAGCATTACGCTATACGGGTCATCCCGATAGAGGGCGCCCTGCGCAATACTGCTGTGCCATGTGAATGACAGCAAAGAGCAAACGTCAGTCACACAGGTGGAGGCGACGATCGGCACAGATCCAAGTCCGATCATTGGCTCAGCGCGCCGAGCGTCGGCTCCCCCCCCCAGCCGGCCGGAGACGGGTGGCGCCCGTGACGTCAGCCCTCTCCCCCCGACTGAGAGGCAGGTGTTGACAAGCTGGACGTAGAAAAAATCGCGGCTCGCTCGCGCCAACGAGCAAGCGCGAGTTAACGAAGCGTTTTTAAATACATAAACAAATTTTTTGGCCGTAGCCAGCAATAAAAAAGCACAATCATATTAGCCACTGGGGTCCACTAAAGGGCCACAGGGTAAAAACCGGGCGCGCAGGCCGCGGGAAAACAAAATAAAAATACTACAAATAAAGAAAATCACGCCAAATTTTCCAAAACAGAGGTTTCTTTTTGAAACCTCTGTCGGCGCGTCTCCTCTTCTGAATAACTTTACAAATAACATTAAAGGTAGTACTGGGCGACCAATTTGAAACATTAAAGTGACGATAGCACCGGCCCTTCCAAAGAAATGCCTTTGTTGTGGCCAGAACTAGGTTCCTCACATAATTGTTTCTGGTCCCATTAGTGTGAAAGAGAACCTCTTCTAGTGTGAGGCTCTGGATTCTCATCCAATGACATATGTCCTTCCAAACCGCTGCCGCAAACGGGCAGTGATACAATACATGGCCAATATCTTCGACAATCCCACAAATTTCGCATTTGTCGGTGATAAAGGCCACTCTACTATGTAGAATTACTCGGGTCGGAAAGGCATTGTGAGCCGCAAGCCAGTTGATGTCTCTGAACTCAGTAATGGTACCAGGTTTATAAATATTATCCCAGGCTTTTGCCCAATCGATATTATGAAACCGATGGGCAATGGGAGCCACCCAGGGAGGCAGAAATGACATATACAGATCCCGCAGAGACATTTCGTTGACCGAAGTACCGCTACTCAGTCTCTCGCAGAATCTGTATACGTCCGCCAGCCCTATATATCGATGGGACATTTTAGCAGCTTTTGGGCCGCGATATTCTGCGTCCCTGCTTCCCAGCTCGCAGAATTTCCAGCCCAAATAATTACTGAAAGCAGCTCCTGGATGATCGACACTAGGAATATTACACAATGCCTCTCGCAGGGAAACTGCCTTTTGCCAAGAACCGGGATGTTTAATATTCAGGCCTCCTTCATTACAGGGGCGATAGAGCATAAATCGAGAGACTTTTGCCTTCGTGCCCTGCCAAATGAAGTCAAAAAAATTTTTGTGAAATCCGAAAGAAATTTTGTTGGAGGTCTGAAGACGCTGCCTATCAAAGTAAATTTAGAAATCAAAATAGCATTGGCTAATTTAGCCCTGTTGGCGAGCGATAAGTCAACTCCCAGCCAAATCTGTTGACTTTCCATTGCTTTTTTTAGCACTTCGGTCCACGTTTTGTAATGGCATCCTTTCCTGTCAAAATAAACGCCAAGTATTTTAACAGGCTCATCAAGCGGCACAATAATATTGTATGTGTCTTCTTTCCAATTGCCCCATGTCAGAGCTCTTGTCTTATCCAGATTAAGCTCCGCCCCTGTGGCTTTTGAATAAATTTTGAAAATATTAAAAAATCTACCTAGAGAATATTCATTCTCAAAAAAGAAATTTATGTCGTCTGCATAGGCGACATATTTAAGTTGGACACTGGTCCTTCCAGGGAGAGGAATGCCCTGGAAGAGACGGTCGGTCTGAATTTTCCTAGCTAAAGTTTCAATAGTCAAAACAAAAACCAAAGGCGACAGAGGGCATCCCTGCCTTACTCCTTTGGAGACGCGGAAGAAGTCAGAGATGCTCCCATTCACACTGACACCACTTTCAATATGGTAATAAAAGCACTTTAGAGTGTTTATAAAATTGTTTCCAAAGTTATGGGCTTTGAATAGGTGCCACAAGAAATTATGTGACACTCTATCAAAAGCCTTGTTTTGATCAACAGAGAGTAAACAGCATTTGTTACGTTTTAAGTTTACGTAATCAATTGCATCTGCTAAAATACTTATATTTTGATTAATTTTCCTTCCCCCCACCGAGCATGTTTGCATAGGCCCAATGAGTGCCGAAAGAACTTTACTCAATCTGATCGAGATAACTTTTGCAAAAATTTTATAATCACTGTTTAACACAGAAATGGGTCTCCAATCATTCACAGAAAAATTATTTCCATCGGATCGTTTACCTAAAGGTGCAATTTTTGCTCTTCTCATGTTAATTGGCATTTCACCAGCTGATATTAATTGGTTAAATAATTCTGCGAGTGGAACTCTCAGAGTTCTTACAAATGCTTTATAAAACTCGATCGGGAAACCATCAGTGCCGGCGGCGCTTCCCGATCGCATTTTTCTGATTGCCTTCTCCACTTCTGTTGTTGAAATAGGATCGTCGAGTATCTCTTTTTCGTGGTCAGTGATTTGAGGGCAATTGCCAATCCAATTTATCATATCATCTTCACAGATCTGGTCTTCGCAAAACAGGTTTGCAAAAAATTTAACAAATACTTTTTTAATGTTTTCTGTGCCAAAAACATCCCTCCCCCCTACAGCATCGCGAATGGAAGTGATGGAGGTGACTTCCAAATTTTTGGGGGCCAAATGTTCAAATACAGAGGAGAAATTTTCCTCCATTTCTATTTGCTTTCTAAATGAAACCTGTTTTGCCTGAAGGCCTGTTGACATATAAATATTGTTGATTTCACTATTAACTTCTTGCACCAATAGGTTATTAGCAGTACTTTGGCATCCTCCTCTGTTAAGACCCAAAGCAATACTCCTCAGGAAACGTAATCTTTCCCTTTTCTCATTTGCGAGTTGCCTTCCCTCTGTTTGTAAAAAACGCGTAACCTTCCCTTGAGCCCCTCCCACCAGGAGCCGGTGAATGAGTCGGCTGACGCGATGTCTGAATCAATGATATCAGTCAAGGATTGCTTCAAATTATCATTTTCCAAATGGGAAATGTTCATTTTCCACAAACCCTTGCCCCTCCTATCCTCCCTAGGAATAATTATTTCTCCTGAGGCGATCCGATGGTCGCTGACGTAAAAGTTCTGGCTGTTTACGTCAGCGATATTAAAATTAACACAATTAGATAGAAATTGGCTAGAGACATAAATTCGATCAATTCGCCTCTTAATCTGGCCGTCTGACGACTGCCAGGTAGCTGCGAATTGATCATCGTGTTTGCGTCTCCAGACGTCCTCCAGATGGTATCCGCTCACCAGTCGAGCCAGCTGTAATCTGCTGCTGTCACACTGATCAGCGGATCCACCCGAGACGTCCAGATCCACATCCACGACTGAATTAAAATCTCCAGCCAATATCAGACAATCATAACAGTCAGTTAGAAAATAAGACAAATTGTTATAAAATTCAGTTCTCTCCTTCGATCTGTTGGGGCAATATACGTTTACCACACAGAATCGAAACCCTTCATAAGCCACAATGATCTTCATAATTCGGCCATGTACATCACTTTCAAACTTGCATATATGAAATTTTTTTCCATGTCCGAGAATAATTGCCACACCTCTGGCGTTGCTAGATCCGAAGGAAAAGAAGGAGCGATGTTTGTCCTTTTTCAATAGTTTTTTAGCCCAGCAGGCACTCTCTAAATGTGTTTCTTGTAAGAGGAGGAAGTCGATGTTATTTTCCACTAAATAACCTCGGATCCAGCTCTGCTTTTTTGGCGATCTTCCGCCTTGAACATTTAAGGAGGCAAGTCGAAGAAGCGGCCCCATCGCAAGGAGAGAAAAGCACAAACAGACAAAAAAAAACCAACAAAAAACAAAGACAAAAACGGCCCAGTACTACCAAAACAAGCAAACTATCACCTCTCACTCAGGTTCGTACAATCTCCATCTGAATCCGAGAGCATTATGGATTCAGTGGAGTCTAGTAAAATGCTTTCAAGAAGCACAGACGCAGTTGTGGCTTCAGTGTCCATCTCTGGATGCTCGGCTTTAACAGGAGCAGCTTCCTTAGCCGATTCTTTCAGAAAATCTGTCCTTGGTGACGCGGAAGACAATTCAACGGTACTTTTAACCGTTTTAGTCTTTTTCGCCGGAGCTGGCGTTGTTTTCCCGGCTACGTTGCCTCTCTTCCCAGCAGCAACAGCAACTTTTTTCTCCACCTGGTGAGGCACCATGGCTGGTGATTTATTTACATCAGTGCTCTTGGTGGCTTTTATAGTGGAGGTGGTTGCAATCGGCACTGTAACTGCAGGTTGTTCAGCGCCTTTGCCTGTTTCCACAGTAACGGGTGGCGGATTGCTGGTTTCGGCCGTAACTTCGGCTGCTTCCGTTGTCGGCTGACTAATTGGCTGAGACACTTTTTGGCCTACTTTCTTGTTTGCAATCACATCAGCGAATGATCGCACTTCACAATTGCTGATGGTATGCCCCATTCTGCTGCATTTTTTGCAGGCCAACACACAATCTTTCTCAAGATGAGTGCTGGCTCTGCAGTTTTTGCACATAATGGCAGTGCATTGAGCAGCGAAGTGCCCTTGCAGCGAGCACTTTTTACACGTGATAACTACTCCGTTATACACCATTATAGCGGAGCAACGTGCGATGGTCATGGTATTTGGCACTGTGCGTGCCATGTCCATTACGACGATTCTTGAACCGGTGTAGGCGCCTTTAAAGCGGCCGTCTTTTTTTGTTTCATAATTAATGGAAATAATTTTTCCATATGGCGCTAGAGCGGCAGCGATGACTTCGTTGGCTACCTCAAAAAGGACTCTATGCACCATTATCGTAACAATATTAGAGCCTGCTCTTTCGATGTTGACTTTTTTTCCCCCGACATCCAGCTCTCCAAGCGCTAATAATTGGCTCATTAGATCCATAGATGTCATCGTGACGTAGAGCTGGTGCCCGTTCCAAGCCTGCATGGCCTTCATGCTCTTATCACCAAACTTATCTCCTATTACACCCAGTGTCTGTAACTGGGATACTCCAGTGGTGGTGCACAACACTGTGAGCGGGTAGTTGTTAGCAGAAGACATAATTGAGCACTAATCGTATCTAAAACTCCAGGAAGACGAGAGTCGACGAAAGTTCTTTTCCAGTGAAAGTTCTAGCACAGGAAGATACGAAAACTAGCAGAAAACGCAGCAACCTTAATTTAAATAATCGCTGTAAGCAATAATAACTCACCAACTTGAACTGTCAGCTATCGCTCTTTACCGCAAAACATCCGCCAAAAAAAATCTCCACGGCAATCTTCAGCAAAAGCTGCCCCGTAATGATCAGGGCATGTGTTAACAATGTAGGGAAATTTTCTTATAAATATATTTTTTTAATGTTTCTGCAGGTAGTTTTCGATATAATCAACAAATGAGTCTAATTTAAATATATTACTCTATAGCAATAGGACAAAAATAAAGAAAAAGTAAAAATCTTAGATTAATATATATTTAGTTATTGTCGTATTAGATACTGTTATAAATTACTGGTTTATTGATTTGTTAGATCTATCATAAAGCGACCTGCAATTTATAATAAAATTCTTGGAACATAGTCCTCCATCAGGTCATCAAAAGAGTTATGGCCTTCCCTATCAAGGTAGCCTTGACTAAGCCACAGTCTGTGGGCAGAGCCAAGGTCTGTCTGGTGTATCCAGATGGTCCTGTTGTTCTGCGCAGATTCTCATATATACGCAGAACGATATCAAATATGCTGAATTGTTCTTTGTGAAGCATTGTCGGCACAGGGACCAAAGACTAGCCAACCATTTTCGCCAAATTCTGAGTGGCTGGCGCCAGAATTTACCTTGACGTCTGCTGCCCTGTATTCATGCAAGCGCTGATGACATCTCCAGAGAGGGGCGGGGGTGGCTCAGTCGGTAGCGCGTCAGGCTCGTAATCTGTAGTTCCCAGGTTCGAGTCCCAGCTGGGTCAGCGTTGAGATTTATCTCCGCAAAATTCCTCGCCCTGCCCACGGTCAGTAGGGGACACCGATGGGTTTGGAAAGGCCGCCGTCCGTCGGATGGAACGTTAAGCCGTGGTCCCGTGTGCGGGAGAGCCATACCCTGTGCACGTTAAAGAACACGCTGGATGGCCTTGACGGGAGTCTACCATCTGTCTCCCAACAACTGTTCCAGTGGGTCCCCTCCCCCAACCTTCTCTGAGCCTTCGGGGTCCATGTGACCTGGCCATTTAGCCCATGGTGTGCAAAAAAAGTGCCGCTCAGAGGTAAAACAACCCAACCCATCTCCAGAGACTGCAACTTTCCCTGTGCTTCGACATGTGCAAGGCGCTCCTACCACCAGATGCATCCCAAGGGAGGCAATCAGGACCATGCATCAGAGTGTCCCTGGGAAAGGAATGATCCACGTGGTAGAGAGCGCATCTAACATCTCCTTCTACTTCAACTAGACCAATTTGTAAAAGGGGCCTTGGCGCCCTTAGCATCTGGTCCAAGAGCAAAATTTGGCTGTGGGTGCTGTATGTGTCAATCAATTGTTGGGTCCAGCAATGTGAAGTGCCAGTAACCCTACATTTTGGCGACTGTCTGCAGCACACAACCACGGCCTTAATAGCCATTATCAAATGGAGATGTAGGATGAAAATTAATTACGTGCAAATATAAGTTATTTAATTCAGATAAAATTGAACTACAAGTCATTTACTTTTAAATGGCATAAAATATAATAATATTTTATTAGTTTATTAAAATATTTTTATATTATTTGCTGAACTTTTAAATATAAATATTTACCAGTAAAATTTTAAGAGTATTAATTTAATAATTTGAATATTCGTGTTTGAAAAAATGTTCACGTTAGTGCACTATCCTAGCCCAATGTGATATATGTAGCTCTGAACGGTATTCACATATATGAATAAAAAAACCTATAGATCTGTTCATCCGAGATCCACTAGCAAAATACAGCCGATTTTATTCTATTATTTTTCATCATCCATAGCAAAAATGTTTCGAATGACTTCTAATGCATTTTTAATAATGAAAGTTACAATACCTGTATTTATTATCCTTATTAGCTGCAATGCGCATAATGTCGAAGAAATTAGTGTTGATGGCTACTCTGAGTCCAATGGTAAAAGCAACATTTATCTTATCTGCAATCCACAAAGAATATTGGACATAAATTTGCTTCGCAAGCTTATCTTCGATTTCATGTAGAGATGGCAAGCCTACAAGCAATAAATAGAACGAAGATTTACGATCCAAAAAATCACTTTAAAGAGAATTACAGTGAAAAAAGGTAGTAAAATAAATCAATAAAATTACCTTATATATAAATCAATTTAGCTACTCACCGTTTTCTGATGTATCTGGACACATTACATGGCTGATATTAAACAGACTTTTATATTTCAGCACTGGAAGGATACAGAAGGTGTTAAAGAAATCTCCAAAGGAACCGTCATGATGCTGGTTACTAAGGAGATAAACGATGGCTTGGGTTTCGTTCCATCCTTCGTTATTATCTTGACGTGAAGCGAACAATGCCTGTAAGAAGCAATTCATTGAGCAAATTAATGTCTATCTCGATGCAACTGTATAAAAGAGTATAACAGAAAGCCGGTACCCCAGTTATAACGTCAGCATCCTATAATTTAGATTAGGGGTTCTCAACGTGGGGTACGCGGTAAAATGTTTTGGCGTACGCCGTGAGAGCTCAAAAGTCACTAGATCTAGTAACAAAGTCAGTGTTTACACATAAGAATACACTGTTAGTTTACCAGTGTTAGTGTTACACTGGAAATGTGTATAAACAAAACCAGTTACATACACATTTTCAGGGGTACGTAAGGCAAAAAAGTTGAGAACCACTCATTTAGATAAATCTTATATATTTATTTCCAATATTTCTACTGGTAAGTTTTTATACTAATGCTTATTTATAAATATACCTTAATTAGAAAAACAATTATTCATATTTATTAGTATTATAATAATTATTAATAAATATGAAAATTTCTTTCTAAATAAGGCAAATTCATAAATAGGCATTAATATAAAAGTACACCAGTAATAAAAATAGAAAAAACTTATAGAACTTTCTAGATTGCAGGATTATTTATGTTTACATATAATTTGGTTCACAGGCTTTCTGTTTTAAATACATTTTTTGGAAAAAGAATCCGTTAACCGTGAAACTCAGAATGCAAATACCTCATGTATAGACATGCAAAAGATTAGAAATTCGACGCCAAAAAAACGTACAGGGCGGTCCCAGCGCACAGGGAAAACGCGTATCCAGGGCTTATGTAAAGAACATCGCTCACGTGCATCGTCCCCTGCCCGCTGTTGCAGTTGCATTGACATCAGTAGTATACACTGTTACTCTACCACTAACCACCGAACATTGGCAGCACTGTCTGGAGTGGTGTTGTACCCAGGAAGCATGAACTGCGTCCTACTGCATCCTGACTGGCTGCGTAGAGTTTTCAGTGATGAATCATGCTTTTGTCTGGGAACGAATGACCAACGCATAGTGTCTGGAGGAGTCAGGCCAGCGCATCGACCCAGCCCACATGGAGTAGCCACACGTCATCACACCCGGAGTTACAGTCTGAGGAGCCATATCCTATTGCAGCCAGTCCTCCCTAGTAGTGCTATGCAGCACCTTAACAGTATAGCAGTAGGACGCAGGACGTTGACGACATCCTGTGACCAGTCGTGTTACTTTTGTTGTCCATCTTCCGGGGACCATTTACCAGCACGATAATGCCAGGCCACACATGGCTCACCTCTCCTGGGAATGAACCCTCCCATGGCCATCCAGTTCTCCAGACCACGCGCCAATCGGGCACGTTTGAAACATGTTGGGAGTGCATTTCCAGGAATGTCAACGAACTTCCCCAGCAATTAGATCACAAATAGCAGAATCTATCACAGGGCAACATCCGACAGTTGATTCAATACCACGCCGGTTAACGGCATGCATCACCGCCAGAGGTGGCTGTACTACGTACTAACATGTTACGCTTATGGAGCCATTGTTCTGCAATACAGAGCCCTATTGCTGTAAAAAGAAGTGTCAGTCAGAGGTACGGGGTGCTTCGATTTTTTTGTCAGAGTGTTTTTGTCACTCACAAATTGGTAACTAAGACTGTCCACAACTTTGGTCAAATGAATTATTCACGATCTTCCAATTAAAACTATACACGATATAATGAGCAAAATTCTTACCTCATTCTGACCTCGTAACTAAAACTATTCACGTTTTGGGTTGTTTTACCTCTGACTAGCACTTTTTTTTGCACACAATGAGCTAAATGGTCAGGTCACAAGGACCCCGAAAGCTCAGAGAAGGTTAGGGGGAGGGGACCCACTGAACAGTTGTTAGGATATCCAGCGCGTTATTTAATCTGCACAGAATGTCTCTTTTTAAGACGGAGGCATGGCTTAATGTCCCATCTGATGGACGGTGGGCTTTCTAAGCCTGTTGTATCAAGGCGGCCTTGTCCTGGCTTTACCGACTGATCCAAATCCCGTCCCACAGAAGAAAATCTTTGAGAAAGGGCAGACCTTAACAGAAAGACAACAAAAAGTAAAAAGGAGACATCCACACTTTAGTTAAAATGAATTGCGACTTACTTGTACCACTAAAGCTGTAGTGTGGAGGGTTTCAAAGCTTCCATCTACACTTTGAAGAGACTTCAGATTATCTGTTGTATTTTTAACCAAATTGCTGTAATCCTCCACTTGGGTTTTCTGTCTGACACAGGCTAGAGCCATCACTGCTAAAGCCTGCATATCTAGAAGCAGAAGTAAAGAGAAAGAATAATGCTCGTTTTTTGGAGACGATTAATGAAAAGTAGATTTATTTGAGGTTAACACTTTAAACAGGGCCCGGATCTAGAAAAGAATTTTTAAAAAAGAGGAATCGTACATTAAATAGGCAAAAATTGAGACAGGTAGTTTAATTTTTTGAAAATTGAAGCAAAAGATTTCTATTTTAAAACCAGCTGAAAAAATGTAATTAACTTATTAGAATTTTATTTAAAAATTCTCAAATATTTTTAAATTAATTACCAAATTTTAAAAAATGAGTAACTACCAGTTGAATATTTAGAAACAGGTGCATAATTAAAATTGATATATAATTAAAAATTAAGTTTTCTGTTTCTGCAGTGTTCAAGCTTGAAGTATCGAGCTGGCATTAGGAAGAGGCATGACCATCATCACATCCTGTAACAGATGGCTGTACAAGCCGAGTGGTTAGCGCGCTTGGCTACTGATCTAAGGGACCTGGGTTCGAGCCCCGGGTAAGGCATGGATGTATTTGTCGTTTTTCTGCTGAGGTCCTGCCATCCTCTCAGACCTTCTACTATGGCATATAAACTGACAGGCTCCTGTCAGACCTCTGTGGCAAGCAGCTGCTTGAGGGGGTATTTTTTTTATTAAATTAAGCAGTCTTAAATATCTAGATAATTCTTATATAATTATTTCTAATTACTGGTAAGTATTAATACTAATCTGTATATTAATGCTATTTATAAATATGCATTATTTGGAAAACAATTATTCTTATATTATTTGGAAAACAATTATAATCGTAATAGATGCAAACAATTTTCTTTCTGAAAAAGCCATATTCATAAATAACACTGGTCTTCTAAGAAAAACTCTTTTCTCCTTCCAAAATTTTGTCTGAATATTATGTTTTTGAAAGTGCTGATAAAATAAATAGTAAAAAAAGTACCCGATATAAACATTTGGATACCAGATTCGGATTCAGCACCCTGAAATCTATAAAGTACACCCATTTTTTTTTTGAGGAAAAATTTTCATACAGACCAGTAAAATTATTAGTATGAAAATTAGTATTAAAGTTCACCAGTAATAAGAATAGAAATAGATATATAAGAAATATCATTATCGTTAGGATTATATGAACTGACGTTATAACTGAGTTGTACGGTCTTCTCTTATAAGAGTTGTTAGCCTGGCCGCCTCACTCATTAAGTAGCTAACACAAACAACTTTCTTAGAAGCCCATTGTAGCACAAAATCAATGTTGGCAGTCCTAGCGAGCATCAGCCAAACTCAAATAGTTGATGTATTGAATTATGGTGGGCCTTCAACTTTGGGCTTCCTGCTATCCCAAGCAAAGAATAGGACATATAAATCAAAATGTGGGAAAAATAAAATTAAAGTTTTCTGAATTTTTAAAAGTTCTAACTTGAGAAGAGAAAAACTTTTTGTGATCCTTTCTGCACCAAAATAGACTTCAAAAACTGAAATCAACATATCAAACAAGGTATAAAAAGTAACAGTTTTTTTATCTTCAGTTCTGCAAACAAAACTAACCGTGAAGTTATTTACTTCAGATGCTTTTCACTAGAGAAAGATTATGTAACACATATTTTCCTTGAACAATCAATACTGCACATTTAGGTGTATTTCTTTGTTCCCTTTTTTTTCCCAAAAGCGAAATCCATAGCAAAGAATGATTTTAGATTCTGCTTATTATAGAATTTTTTTCTTACAACTGAACTGAGACGCAGTATTTGAATTTTTTACCCAGTGTTTTTACTGTAGCTTCTACTGAGAAGAGATTTCATGGAGAATTCGTCATTAGTAACCAATCTTCTCCATGTAATCTTTAAAAATTTATTTTTGAAACTGTTGCAGAGTAAAATCGATTTGTTCCGAAATTAACATTGATTATATTTTAAAATAATACAGTTAAGCGTTAATAATACAGTTTTTAATTTTTTTCTCTACTATTCTAATATAATTTTAATAAATAATTTTCAAATTTCCTGCTTTTTATAAAAATGAAAAAAAAAGAAATAATAATTAGCAATATGCTCACTCATTTTGAAAGTTCCTTGGAAAATGAAAATTACGTGCTACTGTTAAAAGTGGTCTGTAAGCAGTAGTCTTTAGTTGTCTATCTATGTTAGCTAGTTATATCAGGGGACACTTTGTCAATACACTTAGACACTGCAGTAACAGAAGATTGTTTTAAAATATAAAGGATTTTATTATGCTTAAATTTCTAATAATTAAGCTGGTAGTTACTTATTTTAAAAACTGGTAATTAATTTTCAAATATTTCGTTTATTTTAATAAAATATTTATAAATAAATAGTATTTTAATTAATTTAAAACAAATAGCTTTAACTTAAATTTTGTACAAATTACATCACTTGAATTTTTATGCATAATTAATATCGTACCTTTCTACCCTCCTTTTACTGAAGGTTTTCCACGCCTGATGTATCAAGGAGGCCTTGGCCTTGACCCCTCCTTGATCCAACTCTACTTAAAATTATATGTTTTCTCCACAACAGATAAACAATTTTTAATATTTATATCATTTATTATTGTTTATTTCTTCTTTAGGGCAGAATTTCTCAAATAACAGATGGTAACAGTTTGATATTATATATCAAACTGTTACCTTCTGTTATTAAAAGATAATTAAAATATAGATATATTAATTATCTTTTGCTAAATTATTAGTTAATACTTCAAAACATTTACACTTCCTATTATATCATTTGAATCAAATCAAATAAATATAAATAACAGTACCACTTCTTTAATTTAGGAAATTATAATTATAAGTCAGTAGTAATATAACCTTCGATTATCAACCAATTCACCGGCCAGAGCCAACACCTCCTACAGCAGAAGGCCTTATAACAAAATAATGACATCAGTACAGGTTGTCCAAAGTCCAGATATTTCTTATATATTTATTACTATTACCATTACAGGTGAATTTTAATAATAATCATTATACTAATATTTATTTATATTTGTAAATAAATATTAGTATAAAGATTAGTATTAAAATTCATCTCTAATAATAATAGTAATAAATATATAAGAAATATCTGGACTTTTGGACAACCTATACTGACGTCATAATTTAGTTGTATGGCCTATTGTAGGAGGTGTTGGCTCTGGCCGATGGACAGATACCGACGTCATAGCACTAATAAATACGAATACTTATTTTTCTAAATAATGTACATTTATAAACATAAATATAAAAATTATTATTAAAATTCATCAGAAATAATAATAAAGAAAAAATATAAGAAATGTGTAGACTTTCGGCGACAACTTATACTGACGTCATAACTTAGTTGTACGGCTTTCTGTTATAGGATATATTGCGAGAGTTAACACAACACCCGATGAAAAACATAATTTAATAATTCACATTTTCTAATTTTATTTTAAAAATTTTTTGTTAAAAAGGATATAAATAAATTAACTCACCCGTCCAGAAGAGGAAATTCCGTCTTGTGCTTGAAATATCGACCAACATTGAAATTTCTTTGGAAGTTACAGTTTCGTTTGCAATGCAAAAGGTTAGCAATATGAAAGGGTTCGTGAAGTTCGAATTCGTCACCAGCATTTTTCGAACTGCTGCAATTAAATCGAAACCATGGAAACTTCGAGGATTCACGCAGGCAACCAGCAATGCTTGGATGTACATTGATAACTGATTCGGTGATAAGGGATCAGTTTCGTTTCTATAAAATATAAGCGTAAAATTATTTCTCACATTCTGTTTCTTTACAAAATAAATACATGGAAACACTTAAGATGAAAACGTATAAAGAGAAATTTCAGCTAACGAAAAATTAAAGTTTGGTCCGTTCCGGCAGAAATATTTTTACGCAGGGTCGGATTTTAGGGGGGGGGGGGGGGGGGTGAGAGGTACATGCCCCCTCCTTGAGAATATTAATAAGGGAAATGGAAGCCAAAAAATAGTAAACTTGTATACACAGTCGTATCAGAATAATATGGCCATTTACCATAGTATGTGTATGGTAGGTGGTCATACTATTCTGATACGACTGTGTATATTTCACGTAATTTTTAATAATGTCTTTTAAATAACCTCATAGACAAAGAGGACAATGTTACACTGTGATGGAAATTCAGTCTCCCCCCCCCCTAATTTATTTTAGATCCAGGCTCGCTTTAACGTGCGTAATTTTAATTAACTCCCCCCTTGGGTTGGGTTGCGTTTTTTTACCCCTGAGCGGCACTTTTTTGCACACCATAGGCTAAATGCCAGGTCACAAGGACCCCGAAGGCTCAGAGAGGGTTGGGGGAAGGGACCCACTGGAACAGCTGTTGGGAGACAGATGATAGCCTCCCGTCAAGGCCATACAGCGTGTTCTTTGACGTGCATAGGGTATGGCTCTCCCGCACATAGGGCCACGGCTTAACGTCCCATCCGTCGCACGGCGGTCTTTCCAAGCCCGTCGGTGTCCCCTACTGACCGTGGGCAGGGCGGGGAGTTTTGCGGAGATAAGTCTCAACGCTGACCCAGGTGGGACTTGCTTCCCCCTTTGAGAATCTAGTAAGGGTAAAGAAGATAAGAATTATTGTGCATATGTCACACATTTTCAAGAAAAGTTTTAAAAACCTATAAAACGAAGGGGAAAATGTTACAATGAAACGGTAATCCAGTAGCGTGTGTCCCCCCCTCTGTTTACTTCTTTTTCTCTGGGAGGCGGGGGTGGGAGGCTCAGTCGGTAGTGCGCCAGGCTCCTAATTTGTAGTTCTCAGGTTCGAGTCCCGCCTGGACAAGCGTTGAGATTTATCTCCGCAAAACTTCCCGCCCTGCCCACTGTCAGTAGAGGACAACGATGGGCTAGAAAAGGACGCCGTCCGTCGGATGGGACGTTAAGCCATGGTTCCGTTTGTGAGAGAGGCATACCCTGTACACGTTAATGAACACGCGGGATGGTCTTAACAAGAGACTACCATCTGTCTCCCAGCACTGCCAAGTGAGTCCTCTGCCCACAATCTTCTCTGAGTCCTCGGGGTTCTTGTGATCTAACCATTTAGCCCATTGTGTGCAAAAAAAGTCCTATTCAGGGGTAAAACTACCCAACCTTTTCCTGGCTCGCTTGCTTCGCTTGTTTATTTTTTTAAAATCTGGGCCTGCTTGCATAAATATTTTTTAACGTTTTTACTACTGTCCGACTAATAAAATGCTATTGAAGTTTGCTCCTATCATACGTAAACACTGATAAATTATACACAGAATTCAAATTTCTCGTTATTTAACTATTTAACATCGAATATTAACACACCAGTGTATTTTAGACTCGACTCATTAGTTTAATAATTCTCTCTGCTTATTCTGTAGGTAGGTTTCCTGCTCTCGATTCGGATTGTCGACCTTGTTAATAACCATTTATCGGGAATAGCATTCATAGAAAAGGCTGGATGAGCTCAGACCCCAGATCTTTAGTCATTAAAGAAAGGTCTCATTCAAACTTTTTCTTAATCTTCACTCTGAAAATGAATGGAGATTGAAAATAGGCTGCTAAACGCTAACACTATAAATAGAGTTAGGAGTGAACGTTTACGGGAAATTCTGATAGCACATTCTGATTCCCTTGACTTTCATGTTAACTTTTGTATTCTATATTATTCCGCTTTGCAGAAATTTCATGACATTTCTGAAAAGAATGCTTTGAAAATTTCGCTCTTTTTTTTTTACAGAATAATAGATTTTACTGATTAATCTCTATACCGGTAGTTGTCAGATTCTTCGGAAAATTTCACATATTTTGTTTACTGAATAATATCTTTTCACTTCTTAACAGCAGCTTAGCAGTAGCTAGAATTTCAGTTCTGTACGCTACTAAAGTTAAAATAAAATTTATTAAATTGCAAATATTAAAATATAAATATTATAAATTAATATTTGAGGTTTTTACCTTTCAGCTATAATTTTGTACAAACCAATCAGTAAAAGTAGTTTTATAATCTAGAATAGGGGTTCTCAACGTGGGGTGCGCGGAAAAAGTTTTTGGGATACGCCATGAGAGCTCAAATGTCCTAGATGTATTTATATATATTGTTACGACAGATAAACGAGCAACAGTGACTTCATGACTTAACGTGACTTGAACACTCCTGTGTGCTTCTACGTGAGATTCAATTTAGCCAACGAATTGGAACTTAGAACGATTCGGAAGAATAAAAAAATGATAGCAGTGCAGTGTGTTAAAGTTGTGAGATCTGAAAGGATGTTCAGATAGTATGAGTCAGTACGCGTTAAGTGAAAATAATTAGTATATTTATTAGTGTGTACGCGGGTGTTTGTTTTCTGTTGTTAGTAACAAAAGTTTAGTGAACTAGCACAGGACGAGAAATTGTTTACGTCTGAAGGTATTCAAGTGCCATGGTAAACAAAGTGAAGAGGTAGTATTTTAGTACAAAAGACAGAGCTGATATTGTATGCTCTGTACAAAAAGGCTAATGACTTATGTGTGATAGTAGTTAATTTGTTTATAAAATACTTCATCCATATTTTTGTAACAATTTGCATTGTATTGTAATTGGTTTGAAAATATAGTTATTAGTACTCACGCTCAGTGCCTATCCATTTTAAAATTCGCAGCAATATGTATTATTTTATTCCCATTGTTACACTATAAATATAGTTTTATCTATCTCTACATGGGGTACGCCAGTTACACACATATTTCTAGAGGTGGTACGTGAAACATAAAATGTTGAGAACCACTCATCTAGAATAATCTTGTATATTTATTTATATTATTATTACTGATGCAATTTACATTATTCTTTAGGCTAAAATCCTATTTAGGCCTAAACTAAATCCTGGGTTCAAGCCTTCTGCTATCCCAATATGCTAATAGACGCTTTCTAATTCAGAAACTTTCTTATTCAACGGTTTCAGACAATTTTAAAATGCTTTTTCGCCAACAGTTTGACTGGAAACTAATTTTTTTTTAAAAAAATCATCCTGATTAATAAAAACATTTCGTCGAAGGTCGGTTTTAATTTTCATCAGAGAATGGGAAATTTGATCAGTCTGTAGGACTCCAGGTCGTTGAGGTTTATCTCCGCTAATCATCACTATGTTCTCTGGGATAAAAGAAACACTAATATAATTAGAAAGTTATCGTATGATGTATGAGACATTAAGCCGTGCTTCCGTTAACCGGAAAGCCATTCAACAGCCACCTATATCATACCGTACCTGGAGAGTGTAATTAACAGAATTAATTTTTATCTAAATATGTATACATATATATATGCTTCGACTCAAGATATTATTCTTAAAAGTTAAACGGTAGCTATTTGTTTTTAAAATTTTGGTAATAAACTTTAAATTTAAAATATTTTAATAAAATCGTAATAAATAAATTATTTTATGCAACTTTTAAATAAATTGCGTGTAGTTGAACTTTAGACATATTAAATTCCTTAAATAATTGTCGAAAATTTTATTTCTCTCCTTTCTTCCCACTTTTTATTTAATGGTCCAGTCCAGATGTATCTAGGTCAGTGTCTAGGTGGCATTGGTCAAAAATAACCTTGATGTATCAGGCCTGGACAGCTTTTGAGCAAAAGAAGGGATTTTATTTGCTTAAACTTTAACTCAAACCATTTTTAGTATCATAAAACAAAGTAATTCTCTGTTCTACGATATTAAAATATTTATAAATATTTTCGAAGTAATTTCTAAAATTTAAGAAATGAATATTTACCAGTAGATTTTTAAACTAAAATATTTAATTAAAAATTCAATATATTTCAAAATTGGTTCTTCCATTATAGCTTTGTTCAGGCGTAATGTAGGAAACGTATCTAGATCAAGTGGTCTTGCCCAGGACATACCCTACGCACCTTAAAGAATATGCTGACGCAGTCTTCCATCTTCTTCCAAAGGTTTTCCTTTGTATCCCTTTCCACAACCTTCTCTAATCCCTTGGTAGCCTTGTCATTAGGACACTTAGCCCATAATGAGCAGAAAATCGCAGCTCAGAAGTAGCACCACCCAAAACGGCCCATCCAAAGCAAAGTCCTTGGCGACATTGTGGCGTGGCCAAAAAGTCCCGCTTACAGGTGAAACAGCCTTAAAACAAAAAATTTTCATTTTAATCCCAGGTTCGAGTCCCATTTGGGTAGCACTGAGATTTATCTCCGCTCTTCGCACTACCCACGATCATTAGGGGACACCGATGGGCTTGGAAAGGCCACCGTCCGTCGGATGGGATGTTAATCCTTGTCCCATGTGCGGGAGAGCCATAACCTGTAAGATTAAAGAACACGCTGGATGGCTTTGGCAGGAGACTACCATCTGTCTCCTAACAGTGGCCAGTGGGTCCTCTCCCCCCAACTTTCTCTGAGACCTCGGAGTCCTTCTGACTGGTCATTCAGCCCATTGTGTGTTAAACAACTCATTCAGCCCATTGTGTGTACTGCAACTCAGAGATAAAGCAACTTAACCCTTTGTGCAGGAAGCCATACCCTGTGCACGTTACTGAATGGTCTTGACTGTAGGATACCATCTGTCTCCCAACAGCTGTCCAGTGGGTTCCCTCCCCCCAACCTTTTCTATGTCCTCGGGGTCCTTGTGACCTGGCCATTTAGCCCATTGTGAGCAAAAAAAGTGCCACTCAGAGGTAAAACAAATCAATTATTAACTAAGGCTGATTCTGGTTGGTTGTGCTTGTTTACTAGAGACTTTTTACCTGAGTAGAGCAGACAGCAGGTGTATGCTCAGATCATTCAAAAGTTTTTCTCCTGTTCTGTTGTCCTTATTGAAGATGGAATCATCAGAAAGATACAGAGCTACAATAGCTCTGTGGATTTCCAGAGAAAATTCCCTCGAAGTGTTCATGTTGTCTTTCAATCGCAGCATCCATTTTTGTGCTCGAAGTGTGCTTTCAAGAACTCCTGGTATTTCTTCTATTTTATTCACTGTAAATATCAATAATTTTTGAGAAATTAAATGCTTTTTTTTTAGTATTGTTGCGAATTTTAAAATGGATAGGCACTGAGGGTGAGTACTAATAACTATATTTTCAAACCAATTACAATACAATTCAAATTGTTACAAAAATATGGATGAAGTATTTTATAAACAAATTAACTACTATCATACATAAGTCATTAACCTTTTTGTACAGAGCATACAATCAGCTCTGTCTTTTGTACTAAAATACTACCTCTTCACTTTGTTTACCATGGCACTTGAATACCTTCAGACGTAAACAAACTCTCGTCCTGTGCTAGTTCACTAAACTTTTGTTACTAACAACAGAAAACAAACACCCGCGTACACACTAATAAATATACTAATATTTTCACTTAACGCGCACTGAATCAGATCATCTGAACGTCCTTTCAGATCTCACAACTTTAACACACTGAACTGCTATCTTTTTTCATTCTTCCGAATCGTTCTAAGTTCCAATTCGTTGGCTAAATTTAATCTCACGTAGAAGCAAACACGAGTGTTCAAGTCACGTTAAGTCATGAAGTCACTGTTGCTCGTTCATCTGTCGTAACAGTATTATAAAATAATAATTTTACCAGTAGATTTTTAAATTAGTAAATTTAATTAAAAATTCAACTAGGGCAGTATCAAGGTAACACCTTCTATAACAAAAGGTCTGTGGATCGAATTTATGACATCACTTAGTAGCCCTATCACATACATTATTCTTATATTTTTAATTCTAATATTATTACTGGTGGACTCTTGTGCTAATCTTTATACTAATGTTCAGCTATAAATATATTTTATTTAGAAAGAAAACTATTCGTATTTATTATCAAATAAAAAAATGCTAATTAATGCAAATAGGTTTTCTCCTAAATATAATATATTTACACATAAACATTAGTGTAAATATTAGTACAGAGTTCACCAGTAATAATATTAGAATCAAAAATATAAGAAATGGCTACATGGTACGACTACTTAAGCTGACGTCATAAATTTGGTTCTCTGACATTCTGTTGGAGTGTTTGATCAAGGCCACCTTGATAAAAGAAGGGAAGAAAGGAGAGATATTAAAAATACATAAAAGGTTCAATGAAGCAATTTGCTTAAAATTTAAATTAAAGCTATTTATTTTAAAATCAGTTAAAATGAAATTATTTATTCATAAAGATTTAATTAAAATAATTGGGAATATTTTAAAATTAATTACCATATTTTTAAAAATAAGTAACTACCAGCTGAATTTTTAGAAACTTAACTATAATAAAAACTGCTATATTTTTCAAAAATTAATCTGCTGTTACTTCAGTGTCCAAGTCTGTTGTATTGAGGTGTCCTTGGCAGCGTAGGGAACGAATGGGGCTAAGTCTGCTAATCCCAGGTTCGAGCCCCACCTGGGCCAGCGTTTAGATTTTTCTCAGCAAAACCTTCAACCTGCCAAGGTCACCTCAATAATTCACTAGGCCTCGACAGCTGTTGAGCAAAAGGAAGGATAATTTAAATACGCATAAAAGTATAATTAAAATCTATTTAATTTTGAACTTTGCAAAAAAATTATTCATTGCTACTACAATATTTATAAATATTGTAAATCTGAATACCAGATATTTAAAAATTAATAGTCATCAGTCGAATTTTAAAACTGAGAAATATAATTAAAACAGTTATATACTAATTCTACTGTTATTACTTTGTTTAACACTACTGTGATTTAGTTATAAAATAATGTAACCAGATGTGAGCCTTCAGTTATTACAATGGGTTTTGAGTAACCATTAGCCGATATCAGCGACACCAGCTGCATGATTAAAAATTAAATAAGGGTAAAGTTTATGCTTAAAAGCCGCACTCGGTGGGCGAGTGGTTAGCGTGCTTGGCTATTGATCAAATGGAGTTGGATTCAATCCCCGTGTAAGGCATGGATGTTTTTGTTGTCTTTCTGCTGAAGTCTCGCCTGCATCACAGATCTTCGCTATGGCTTATTAAATTGACAGGTTTATGTCGACCTCTGTGCAAAGGCAGCTGCTCGAGGGGTAATTCATTTTTATATATTTTTTAAGTTCAAGTGACTTAATTTATCTAAAATTAAACCTCAAATTTAACGCTATGTAACTAAAGTAATATACGTATTATCATTTATTGAATTATAACTGAATACTTAAAATTAAAAAAATTGTTAACTTTAAAATAAGATAACCACCGTTTTTTTAATATCTATAATTTAAATAAGATCTATAATTAACGTTCAGTGTTACTATTTTAGAGATTTGTGGTTTTTTAAATTCACGTATGTTGACATCATAACTAGTGGAATGGCCTGCTCTAGGTATGTTGATACTAATCATACCGATGAAAAATGAAGTGAGTAGTACATACTCATGACGATAGAGGCGCTGAAATCGGACAAAGGGCCGATTTTTAACGTTAGTTTCCTATCTGTACGGAATAACAATTATCTGTGGATATAATAATCTCTGAACCGTTGTGGCCGAAGAGGCATATTGAAAACGCAATTTGTAACAGCTTGTTCAGTGATATACCATGAGATACTTATGTCATGTGAGACATTGGTGCAAGCTCTCAATTTCCAGTTGAAGTAACGTTTAAGAAGTGAGCTTCTACTTACAGCAAAAGTGTTCATCAGAGCTATCATTACAATCTTTGATTCCATCGCACACCCAATAGGAAGGAATACAACGTCTGTTATCTTTGCAGGCAACAAATGAGTATTGATGGGTAGGACAAGTACTATTTTCATCATTAAGATTCATATCTGAAAAGGAGACAATTGTCATATACACTATGTTGAAAAAAAGTGTCCGGACACTTTCATGTTATTGAATGGAAAGCCACTTTCAAAGCTCCCTATAACATTGAAAATATACCTTTTACGCAAAAACTGTTATTGGCGATAAATTGTGGATGTCACTCAAATCTCTCTAAATATATTTCCCCCAATATTCGTTCAATATTTAAAGAATGAATGGAAGCTGAAGCATTTATCTTCAACTTTTTGACACTTGTGAAAAAAACACTTCAATAGATAAAACACAACACTTGTAACAATTTGTTTACTAAGATAAATTAAATATCTGAAGTTTGTATGACGATATTTTAAGATTTAATCAATTTGGAGGCAACGTGAAAATGTCATCTGCTGTTAAATGGTTCCACTTCACTGACTCTTTAAATATTGATCGAAGATTGTTGAAAATTGACACTGTCGCATTACCTCCAAATTGATGAAATCTTAAAAAATCGTCATACAAAGTTTAGATATTTAATTTATGTTAGTGAACAAATTGTCACAAGAATTGTGTTTTACTAATAAAGTATTTTTTCACAAGTGTAAAAAGTTGAAGATAAATGCTTCAGCTTCCATTCATTCTTTAAATATTAAATGAATATTTTGGGAAATATATTTAGAGAGACATCTACAATTTTATCATTTGATAATATTTTTATCATTTGATATGTTCATTTGAGTGATATCTACAATTTATCGCCAATAACAGTTTATGCGAAAAAGGTTTATTTTCAATGTTAGGGAGATTTGAAAGTGGCTTTCCATTCACATAACATTGAAGTGTCCGGACACTTTTTTCAACATAGTGTATATGATAAGATTTTGATTAACACATTTCTAATCTATTTTTTCATACAAACATTTCAATTCTAAAACTTTTTTCTTACATATTTTCCATTCTAAGGCTTTCTGATACAAATCTTTCCATTTAAACTACTTTTTGATTAAACATTTCCAGTTTAAAATCTTTTTCATGCAAGCATTTTCAATCTAAAATTTTTCGCATGTAAGTATTTTCATTCTAAAACTTTTTCTATGCAGACTTTTCATTCTACAGTTTTTTGATATAAACCTTTCCATTCCAACAACTTTTTGATTGCAACATTTCCAGTCTAACATCTTTTTCATGCAAGCATTTTCATTCTAAAATTCTTTTCATATGAACATTTTCATTCTAAGAATTTTTCATACAAATTTTCAATTCTATAGCTTTTCCATACGACCCTTCTCATTCCAACAACTTTTTGATTGCAACATTTCTAGTCTAACATTTTTTTCATGCAAGCATTTTCATTCTAAAATTGTTTCACATAAACATTTTCATTCTAATAATTTTTTCGTACAAACCTTTTAATTCTACAGTTTTTGATACAAAACTTTTCATTCTAGCAATTTCTTCATGCAAACATTTCCATTCTAACAATTTTTGATGCAAACCTTTTCATTCTAACAAGTTTTCATGCAAACGTTTCCAATCTAATAAGTTTTAATGCAAACATTTCCATTCTAACAATTTTTTCATACAAACCTTTTCATTGTAGAAGTTTCTTCATACAAACGTTTTTCATTTTAACAGTTTTATGATGCAAACTTTGTCATTTTTTAAAGTTTTATAACAAATCTTTTCATTCTAACAACATTTTGATGCACAACTTTTGATGCACACCTTTTCATTTCAACAACTTTTGATGCACACCTTTTCATTTCAACAACTTTTGATGCACACCGATTCATTCTAACAATATTTGCATGCAGACATTTCAAATCTAACAATTTTTTTATGCAAACCTTTTCGTTTTAACAACATTTTGACACAAATCATTTCACTGTTTTTGAAACAAATATTTTCGTTCTAATAACTTTTTGATACAAGCCTTTTTCATTCTGACAACATTTTAATACAACATTTTCATTCTATCAATTTTTTTTATAAAAAACAAAATTTTCATAAAATCAAATCGCCTCTAACATTTTTTCATACAGCTTTTATATCACACTAACTTTGTCACACAAACGTTTTCATTCTAACAGTTTTTCACATTAAAAAAATTTCGATTCCAACAGCTTTTTGATGCAAACATTTTCTTTTAACAACTTTTGCTTTAAACATTAAATTTTAACGCTAAAATCTGCTTGAAAACGTAGCTGAAAAGATACTTTTTCTCTTTGAAAAACTGGAACAATGAGCAAGCTCCCATTTACGTGGTGAACAATTGTATAGAAAAATGAAATTAATTTTCTTTAACAGAAAGGCTAATCGTTTTGGGGGCGGGGGTGGCTCAGTCGGTAGCGCGCCAGGCTCGTAATCTGTACTTCCCAGGTTCGAGTCCCAGCTGGGTCAGCGTTGAGATTTACTCCGCAAAATTCCCCGCCCTGCCCACGGTCAGTAGGGGACACCGATGGGTTTGGAAAGGCCGCCGTCCGTCGGATGGGACGTTAAGCCGTGGCCCCGTGTAAGGGAGAGCCATACCCTGTGCACGTTAAGAACACGCTGGATGGTCTTGACGGGAGGCTACCATCTGTCTCCCAACAGCTGTTCCAGTGGGTCCCCTCCCCCAACCTTCTTTGAGCCTCCGGGGTCCATGTGACCTGCCATTTAGCCCATGGTGTGCAAAAAAGTGCCGCTCAGAGGTAAAACAACCCAACCCAACCCAGCTAAACGTTTTGAACACAATGTAACATAATAATGAGTAATATAAGCATAAAATACCTATTCTAAAGACACATTTAATTAGTGAATGAATCAAATTACGACCATTTTAATAATGAACTAATAAATATTTACATACAAATTATTAGAGCATTATTAATTCGTTACCACTGATCAAAGCAAAACTGCTACAAAAGGAAACCCTTGTTTTCTGTATTGATCCTAAACCAGTAAAGTATTTCTGGAAAAATATCTTCTGCCTTAGTTTAAATTTACTTGGAGATAATTCTACCAAAAGTGGCAGAAACATCCATGGGGCTGTGGCAAGAAAGCAAACCTTGTAAATCTTGATTCACGCATGTAAATTCGTATTTTTTATATATATTTTTACCCTCCGTTTCTCGAGTTGGATTAGTTATTTTACACCTGAGCGACACTTTTTTCATGCAATGAGCTAAATGTCCAAGTCACAAAGACCTCAAATGCTCAGAGGGGTTCAGGGAGGAACCCACTGGAGCAGATATTGGAAGAGAGATGGTAGCCTCCAGTCAAGACTATTTAGCGTGTTCTTTAATGTGCAAAGGTTATAGCTCTTCCGCACACGGAGAACGGCGTAACATCTCATCCGACGGACGGCGGCCTTTCCAAGCCCATCGGTGTCCCCTACTGACAGTGGGCAGAGCGGAGAGTTTTTCGTAGATAAATCTCAACGCTGACCCAGCTGGGACTCGAACCAGCCACCCCCGCCCCAAATAAAAAGGGATCCGCACAGGTCTTGTGAGTTTTTTTTACGTAAAGCTAAAAGGTAGAGAAAAGCAACAGGAAATAAGTGAAGTGTATTTTTAAGTAACATTTAAAGCTAAAGCAGTTCTTTAAAAATCCTTCAACTGATTATGGTGGTGACCAATTAAAAAATAACCTTTGTCCAATTCATCAGCTGAGTGCCACTTAGATAAAACCTGTTCTTCAAATCATTTCGAAAGAAAAAAGAAAAATAAGGAAGGCAATTAAATATGCGTACAATCGCTCAAATAAATATCCGAACACTATGGTTGATTACAGAATTCATAAAAAAAATCTGGCAACGATTGTTTTAGAAATTAGTGATCTGGCAATCTTCGTGTCACGTGACACGAAGAAATTAGTGATCTGCAAAAATTGGTGAAGAAATTAGTGATCTGGCAACCTTCGTGTCACTTGACACGAAGGTTGCCAGATCACTAATTTCTAAAAAAAAATCGTTGCCAGATATTTTTTATGAATTCTGTAATCAACCATAGTGTTCGGATACTTTTTTGAGCGACTGTACAATACGTCTATAATTCAAGTACAAATAATTTAATAATAATGCATGAAATTACTAAAATAATTTAATGTTATTGAATATTTAAAAATTAATTGCTAAATTAAAAAAATCGCAATTAGTACTTTTAACGTAAAGATCTTAAATTTAAATTTTAGATTCTTTGCTTCTAATTGGTCCGAACTAAGTTTTACCTAGGTGGCTCTGCTAGGGCCATTTAGGTGCAAGCCATGACAACCATTGAAACACAAAGGGGTAAAATAAATACGTATAAAGATTTAATGTGTAAAATTTAATTAAATGCTATTTACTTTTCCACAGCATAAAATAAAATAATTAATCATAATGACTTTAATAAAATATTTTTGAATAAATAAAAAAACCTCAAGCAGCTTCTTGCCACATAAGTTTGACACGAAGCTGACGGTTTATAACCATAGTATAAAGTCTGTGGACATGATGCAGCCTCAGAAGATATATTCTAAAATTTGAAAATAAAAGTATCTACCAGTAGAATTTTAAAAATTTATACTACATAATAAATAGATATATATATATTGTTACTTAAATTTGTTTCGCAAGGTTTCTACGAATCAGTGCAGAGAAACCCGCACGAGATTATATCTTGCCTTCTGGACTACGATCATGAAGTCCTTAACAGATACAACAGGCCTAAGATGATGGCTTTCGCTAAAGAAAGTTATCCATTTTAGGTATCTTGTGCATCATTACTACTCTTTGTTTTATGTTCTTTTGCCCTTTGGGGCCCACCATTGTGTGGTCTACTTTTGTTTGTTTTTTCAAACTGATGCCAATTAGGCATATTTCCAGATGAAGAAGGTTATGGGTACTATTGTACCTAGTACTTCATTTTATGATGTATTAAAAAAAAATTAAACCTGCTTTTAGGCAGTGTTTTAAGCAGCTCCGCAGCAATAAAGGGGGTATTTATTATTTTATTTATTATAAGATTCAAGCAGGTTTATGATCCTAGAAATAGTCGAACTTAAACTAACATATACTGTACTTACCGCAATACATTTCATCAGAATGATCGGCACAGTTACTCTTTAGGTTACACCACTGAGTCCTATTGATGCAACGGTAATAAGTAGCACATTGGAATTGGTCCCCTTTGCAGATGCTAGGTCTGAAATATTTCCCTGTGGAAATAAAATTATTTTTTCGAGCTTTCACCCATAATTTATTTATATAAATGCATATTGTGAAATGTTTTCCGTGCAAATGTTTTCGGTAATAAATTGAAAGTTTTAACAAAATTGCATACAATAATGGGTTCGACTGGGTTGTTTTACCTCTGAGCTCCACTTTTTTTGCACACAATGGACTAAATGTCCAGGTCACAAAGACTTCAGGCTGAGCTGTAGGTTGGGGAAGGGGATTCGCTGGAGACTGTTGGAAAACATCCGCACACGGAGCCAAGTGTTAAAGTCCCATCCGACGGATGGAGGTCTTACCACAATCAATAATGGATCAGGAGCTTGGGTTGGGTTGTTTTACCTAAGAGCGGCACTTTTTTGCACACCATGGGCTAAATGGCCAGGTCACATGGACCCCGAAGGCTCAGAGAAGGTTGGGGGAGGGGACAAACTGGAACAGCTGTTTGGAGACAGATGGTAGCCCCCCGTCAAGGCCATCCAGCGTGTTCTTTAACGTGCACAGGGTATGGCTCTCCCGCACACGGGGCCACGGCTTAACTTCCCATCCGACAGACGGCTGCCTTTCCAAGCCCATCGGTGTCACCTACTGATCGTATAAATCTCAACGCTGACCCAGCTGAGACTCGAACCTGGGAACTACAGATTACGAGCCTGGCGCGCTACCGACTGAGCCACCCCCGCCCCGGATCAGGAGCTTCACACAATTTATTTCAAGTAAGGAAATATCCTGATTTTCTTTTAGAGTTTTGAAACAGTGTCATTGCTTTATTGGATTGTTTTACCTCTGAGTGGTACGTTTCTGTACACAATGGGCTAAGTGACCAAATCAGAAGGACGCCAAGAATTCAGAGAAAATTGAGGGAAGGTTAACCATTGGACAGCTGCTAGGAGATAGATGATGACGTCCCATCAAGGTCATCCAGCATATTTTTAGCTAGTATTGGGTGTGGTTATCCTGCACACAGTTCCGCGGCTTAACGTCCCATCTGACGGATGTGACCTTTCAAAACCCATCTGAGACCTCTTTCTCACCAAAGCAAAATTGGTGTTTAGTGGTTCTCAAAGTTCGTGCAGGTAGAATTCGAACCTGAGTTGAGTTGAGTTGTTTTACCTCCGAGCGGCACTTTTTTGCACAGAGTGGGCTAAATGACCAGGTCACGAGGACCCCAAGGACTCAGAGAAGGTTGGGGGAGGGGACCCACTGAAATAGCTTATTAGGAAACAGATGGTAGCCTGACGTCAAGGCGATCCAGCCTTTTCTTTAATGTGCGCAGGATATGTCTCGGCGGCCTTTCCATGTCCATCGGTGTCCCATATTTACCGTGGTCAGGGCGGGGAGTTTTACAGAGATAAATCACTATTGTGGCTCAGCTGCGACTCGAACTTGGGAACCGCAGATTACGAGACTGGCGCACTGCCGACTGAGCCATTCCCAGCCGACTTGGGGCGGGGGTGGCTCAGTCGGTAGCGCGCCAGGCTCGTAATCTGTAGTTCCCAGGTTCGAGTCCCAGCTGGGTCAGCGTTGAGATTTATCTCCGCAAGATTCCATGCCCTGCCCACGGTCAGTAGGGGACACCAATGGGCTTAGAAAGGCCGCCGTCCGTCGGATGGGACGTTAAGCCGTGGCCCCATGTGTGGGAGAGCCATAACCTGTGCACGTTAAAGAACACACTGGATGGCCTTGACGGGAGGCTACCATCTGTCTCCCAACAGCTGTTCCAGTCGGTCCCCTCCCCCAACCTTCTCTGAGCCTACGGGGTCCATGTGACCTGGTCATTTAGCCAATGGTGTGCAAAAAAGTGCCGCTCAGAAGTAAAACAACCCAACCCAACCCAGCCGACTTGAACCTGCAAACTGCAGATTACGAACATTTTTTCGCTACCGACTGAGTCAACACTGGCCCCCAATAATGGTTTAAAAACCCTGCATTAATTATCTCAGTGCAAGTTACGGATACCAGAACGAAAAACCAGAAAAAAAGTTAATATTTATACCTGTAGGTGTGTGAGGTGAAGAGAATTTTAAACCTCTAGTTTACTACCAATATTCAAAATTACTAAAAGAAACATTGTTCTGAAATATTATTAAAATTACTCACCAGTAATATGGCAACTGAGTACAATAATAACAACATAGATTAAAAAACTCTGGGTCATGGCTTCAGTCAGTAACTGGAGAAGTCTGCTAATAAACTTATTTCAAATGGACTCTCTTTAAATAAAGCTGATTCAACGGTCTTTATACGATAGCCGGTCAAATATTTTTAAACCTCCCGAGACTGATAAAGTGTACTAATGTCAACTCTGTTATCAAACTTCAAGTAGCATTCTGATCACTCAGAAAATCGTTAACACATATCAGCAGATTTCCTTAATGTAATCACTCTGATTTTCTAACGGTAGCTTTTACTTCAATTGATTGCCGAAAACATATCTTGTGACAGAGGCTGGTAGACTACAATACATCATCTTATAATCCAAATCATTATTATATTTTCATTACTGATTTTATGACTTGATTATTTTGTACTGTACTAATTTTTTAAAATAAACATACCTTATTTAGAAGGGAAATTATTCGTATTTAATAGCAATATTAATGTGCTAATAAATACGAATATTTTTTCTGAAAGAGATATATTTATGAAAAAACATTAGCATCAAAGTAAGTATAAAATACACCAGTCGTAATATTATAAATAGATTTATAAGAATTTTCTAAATGATCGGTTTCAACCCTGAGATAGCAAGTAGTCAATCCAGGCTGTTAATTTTTCCTCTACGCCTGTTATCCTTTTTATTCTGTTAGAATTCCATCGAGGCCTCATCGGTCTCGGAATTCCATATGCCGACTTCATAATTTTGTTCACTGGCCTAGGAGTATTTGGATAAAGATATCTTAAATTGTAAATGTATCAAATCATCTCTTTATCTTAACTTTATTTTAACCTACAAGTATTAATCGCGTTATCCACCCCGTTAACAATGCTTAAACTAATTTTGTACTAAATTTCATTTCGTTGCAATATCCCAGCCATTAGTAAATTATCGATAACTTTTATTAAATCTTACTGTAAACGAAAAAGAAAGTACTGAACATTTCTCGAAGTGTATAGCTCTCACTAAACATTTCATCGCTAAGTTGGATTGTTTTCCTCTTAGAGGAAATTTTTTGCAGAAAACGGATTAAATGGCCAGGTCACAATGATCCCGCGGGCTCAAAGAAGGTTAGGGGAAACTTTGGGTTGTTGGGTTGTTTTACCTCTGAGCGGCACTTTTTTGCACACCATGGGCTAAATGGCCAGGTCACATGGACCCCGAAGGCCCAGAGAAGGTTGGGGGAGGGGACCCACTGGAACAGCTGTTGGGAGACAGATGGTAGCCTCCCTTCAAGGCCATCCAGAGTGTGCTTTAACGTGCACAGGGTATGGCTCTCCCGCACACGGGGCCACGGCTTAACGTCCCATCCGACGGACGGCGGTCTTTCCAAGCCCATCGGTGTCCGTTAGGGGAAACGAATCAGCTGGATAACTGTTTTAAGATAGATGATAGTCTCCCGTCAAGGCCATCCAGCGTATTCTTTAACGTGCACAGGGTATGGCTCTCCCATACATGGGACCACGGTTAACATTCCATTTGACAGACGGTAACCATTCAAAGCTCATTGGTGTCTCCTACTGACCGGGGGCAGGGCAGGGAGTTTTGTGGAGGTAAATCTCAATGCTGGCCCAGGTAGGATTCGAACCTGTGAAGTATAGATTGCGAATCTGGCGCGCTCCAGACTGAGCCACCCCCGCCCCATTATCGCTAAGTTAAAATAATAAATTCAAGCTACAATATTATGCATAAATGCTGCATTTCCTTACGGTTCCAAAACTTCTGAGTGCGTCTTTGCTTAGACTTATGCTAAATACAAACATACAGGCCCGTATCTATTAGGGGCGGGGGTGGCTTAGTCGGTAGCGCGCCAGGCTCGTAATCTCTAGTTCCCAGGTTCGAGTCCCAGCTGGGTCAGCGTTGAGATTTATCTCCGCAAAATTCCCCGCCCTGCCCACGGTCAGTAGGGGACACCGATGGGCTTGTAAAGGCCGCCGTCCGTCGGATGGGACGTTAAGCCGTGGCCCAGTGTGCGGGAGAATCATACCCTGTGCACGTTAAAGAACACGCTGGATGGCCTTGGTGGGAGGCTACCATCTGTCTCCCAACAGCTGTTCCAGTGGGTCCCCTCCCCCAACCTTCTCTGAGCCTTCGGGGTCCATGTGATCTGGCCATTTAGCCCATGGTGTGCAAAAAAGTGCCGCTCAGAGGTAAAACAACCCAACCCAACAACCCGTATCTATTATAAATTAGGGGGGAAAGTAACTCAATCGAGCCAGCAAAAGGAGAGGTGAAGAAACCTTATTGAAAAGAGTAGTGGAGGGAATAGTTGGAGCCCGAAAAATATTGGAGGTGAAATTCAATCGAGACAGAAAAAAGTAGGGGGAGGAATGAACTCAATCGAGCCAAAAAGAAGAGGGGTAGAAACTTAGCCGAGACAGAAAAAAAAGTAGGGGGAGACTCAGTGGAGCCAAAAAATTTGGGGGAATAAATTCAATCTAGCCAGAAAAAAAGTAGGGAGAGGAAGAAACTCAATCGAGCCAAAAAAAAGGGGGAGAATAGAAACTCAGTCGAGTCATAAAAAAGTAGGGGGAGAGACATTCAATGGAGCTAAATAAAACTTGGAGGCAAAATTCAATCGAGTCAGAGGGGAAGTCAGAGGGGGAGGAAGAAATCCAATCGAGCCCGAAAAGGTAGGAGGAGGAAGAAACTGAATCCAGCCAAAAAAAAAAAGGGGGGGGGGGTAGAAACTCAATTGAGCCAGAAAATAGCACGGGTGAAGACACTCAAGGGAGCCTAACAAACCATGTGGGAGAAACTCAAGCGACGCAGAAAAAGTATGGGAGAAGAAACTCAATCGAGACAGAAAAATGTAGGAAGGGGGGGCGAGAAACTTATTCGAACCAGAAAAAATTGGAGGGAAAAATGCAATCGAGCCAGAAAAATGTAGGGGGGGGGGGACTCAATCGAGCCAGAAAAAAAAGTAGTGGGAGGCGAAGAAACTCACTCGAGACTCTCAATGGAGCCAAAAAAAAAAACAACTTGGGGGAGAAATTCAACTGAGACAGAAAAAAGTAGGGGGTGGACTCAATCCAGCCAGAAATGTGTGGAAGAAGACTCTCAATGGAGACAAAAAAATCTTAAGGAGAAACTCAATCGACTCAGAAAAAGTGTGGGAGAAGAAACTCAATCGAGACAGAAAAATGTAGGTGGGGGGGGGGGCGAAAAACTTATTCGAACCAGAAAATTTTGGAAGGAGAAATGCAATCGAGCCAGAAAAAAGTAGGGGGGAACTCAATCGAGTCAGAAAGAAAAGTAGGTGGTGGGCGGAGAAACTCACTCGAGACTCTCAATGGAGCCAAAAAAAAAAAAAATTGGGGGGGAGAAATTCAATTGAGCCAGAAAAAAGTAAGGGGGTAGACTCAATCGAGCCAGAAATGTATGGAAGAAGAAACTCAATGGAGCCAAAAAAAACTTGGGGGAGAAACTCAATCGAGTCAGAAAAGGTATGGGAGAAGAAACTCAATCGAACCAGAAAAATGTAGGGAGGGGTGGGGGGGCGAGAAACTGATTCGAACCAGAAAAAGACGGAGGAAGAAATTCAATCGAGCCAGAAAAAAGTAGGGGGGGCAACTCAATCGAGCCAGGAAGAAAAGTAAATGGTGGGCGGAGAAACTCACTCGAGACTCTCAATGGAGCCAAACGAAAAAACTTGGTGTAGAAATTCAATTGAGCCAGAAAAAATTAGGGGGCGGGAACTCAATGGAGCCAGAAATGTATGGAAAATGAAACTCAATGGCGCAAAAAAATTTGGGGGGAAAATTCAATCGAGCCAGAAAAAAGCAGGGGAATTCAATGGAGCAAAAAATTTGGGGGAGAAATTCAATCGAGCCAGAAAAAAGTAGGGGGAATTCAATCGAGCCAGAAAAGAGTAGGGGGAACTCAATCGATCCAGAAAGAAAAGTAGGCTGGGGGGAAGAAATTACTCGAGACAAAAAATAAGAGAGAGGAAGGGGGGGGGGAGAAGGAACGCAATCAAGCTAGAAAAATCTTTCCAATATTGTACAATATTTCTCCCTCTTTTTAATAGTCTTTAAAGAAATTTCTTTAAAAATGCACAAAATATGCATAATGTTCATATTTCTTTTTGCCTCTACTACCTTTATTATCATTTTCAAGAGGAGGGGCATGTCCTTCTTACCCTCGGCCTCAATAGATCCGACCATACACACATATATACATACAAACAACTTTGTGATGTGGGTATTCAGTCACACTGCAATTTAGTCCACCAAACATTTTTTATCCTGAGCTATTGATATCGCATTCGTCAAAACTAAATCTAACAAGGTTCTGTTTTACATTGTCAAGTCATCACATTCCAAACACCATCTTTTGTCAAGGGGTGGCTCAGTCGGAAGCGTGTCAGGCTCGTAATCTGCAGTTTCAGGTTCTAATCCCAGATGAGCTACCGTTCAGGTTTATCTCCCTAAAACTCCCCGCCCTACCCCGGTCAGTAGGGTTCACCGATGGATTTCGAAAGGCCGTTGTCCGTCTGATGAGATATTTAATCGTGACCCCGTGTGCGGGACAACCATACCCTGTGCACGTTAGAGAACATGTTGAATGGCTTCGACGGGAAGCTACCATCTGTCTCCCAATAGCTTCTCCAGTGGGTCCCCTCCCACAAACTTTTCTGAGGCTGCGGAGTCCTTATGCCCTGACCATTTAGCCCATTGTGTGCAAAAAGTGCCGTTCAGAGGTAAAACAATTCAAAGTTAGCAATTATAGTGTTTTGTTTTGCAGTTTCGCCTTGAAAATCATAAGCACAGTTTGAATAACCCCGTTGTCGAAAAAATTACAAACTTATCAGAGCATATACATGTCTATTAATAATTTCAACACATGAGTAACGTAGTCCTAGATGGAATTTAAATTACCACAAAGAAAACAAAAGTTCTAAATATATAAAGGAGTTGAAGCACATCAGTGAGGAAGATTGATCTTCGTTTCCTTGAAGTGATAAGAAACAACCGAGAAATTTGATACTGTGTTAATATTAGTTGTTTATGTTAAATATTGAAGCTTAGAAGAATGGCCGAGTCGCTCTTTCGAAATCAGTGAATTCCCTTAGTTTCAAAAACAGAGCCACGACTCAAAGTGGGGCGGGGGTGGCTCAGTCGGTAGCGCACCAGGCTCGTAATCTGTAGTTCCCAGGTTCGAGTCCCAGCTGGGTCAGCGTTGAGATTTATTTCCGCAAAATTCCCCGCCTTGCCCACGGTCAGTAGGGGATACCGATGGGCTTGGAAAGGTCGCCGTCCGTCGGATGGGACGTTAAGCCGTGGTCCCGTGTGCGGGAGAGCCATACCCTGTGCACGTTAAAGAACACGCTGGATGGCCTTGACCGGGAGGCTACCATCTGTCTCTCAACAGCTATTCTAGTGGGTCCCCTCCCCCAACCTTTTCTGAGCCTTCGGGGTCCTTGTGACCTGGTCATTTAGCCCATGGTGTGCAAAAAAGTGCCGCTCAGAGGTAAAACAACCCAATCCAGGTTAGAGTCCCAGCTTGGCTAGCATTGAGATTTAGCTCTGAAAAACTCCTACCCTGCTCTTGGTCATTAGGATCACCAATAGTTTTGGAAAGGCGGTCGTCCGTTGGATAGGACGTAAAGCTGTGGCTCCGTGTGCAGGGTTGGGTTGGGGTTGTTTTACCTCTGAGCGGCACTTTTTTTGCACACCATGGGCTTAATGGCCAGGTCACGTGGACCCCGAAGGTTCAGAGAAGGTTGGGGGAGGGGACCCACTGGAACAGCTGTTGGGAGACAGATGGTAGTCTCCCGTTAAGGCCATCCAGCGTGTTCTTTAACGTGCACAGGGTATGGCTCTCTCGCACACGGGGCCCGGCTTAACGTCCCATCCGACGCATCCGAGCAACTAAAATTGACGAGTTTGTATAATAGGTGATAATTTTGTTAATAACAGAACTCACAACGTAGTACTTATAATTGGAATTTCACTCTGTTATTCAACAGGTGTATTTTTATTTAGGTGTTTAATTTTTCATGTATGTGTTTTTTCTTTTTCTTGTTTCTGTTTTGTTTTCTGTTCGTAATTATGTTGTTTTTTTTCAATATACCTATTTTATTCTTTAAATAATCTGACGTGTTTGATACAAATCCTGCTGATAAGCCATAAGGCTTTGGGAGTATTACATGCATTGAATTTCGGAATTATTATTTAATAATGATGATGATGATGATGATGATTCTATATTAGTTAGTCACTGAATTTCAGTGTAGAATAACATCTTTATTTACAGGTGGTGTTTTCTACGGAGTTGAATGTCCAGAGTCTACTTACAAGTTCATAGAATGTGAAGATGCAGGAAGTTGCATACCTGCTGATTGGATTTGTGATGGATTGTGATGGATTTGTGACTATCATTGGGGGAACGGCTGAGTCAGTAGCATGCCAGGCTCATAATGTGGAGTTCCCAGTTCGAGTCCCACTTTTGTCAGCATTGAGATTTATTCTCACTAAATTCCATACTCTGTTCTTGGTCAGTAGAGGACACCAATGGGCTTCGAAAAGCCACCATCTGATGAGGCGCTAAGCCTCATCAGATGTAGTTAACCCTTGTGTGGGAGAGCTATACCCTGTGCACGTTAAGAATAACGTTGGATGGCCTTAACAGGAGGCTACCATCTGTCTATCAACAGCTGTCCAGTGGGTACCCTCCCAACATTTTCTGACCCCCCTCATGGGTACTAGTAACCTGCCCATTTAGCTCATTGTGTGCAAAAAAAATCAATCCAACCACAATCACAAAGTAAAATCTTCTTAAACAGCAACAGCCTAGTTTAATAGTTTTTACTCTGACTAAAAATAGGTTAGAGATCTCTCTCTATCATTTCATTGATCAAAAATGTTTAATCATCAATTGTCCATTCGTTTCTTATGCAAGTAAATAATGACAAGATTCCCTGGAACCCCCGACAGACAGTGCTTTCCCCCTATGGCATCTCTGACCACGCCCCTTTATGCGCCCCCTTATTACTATTCATAACCGACCGCACTTACTTATTAATATCCTTAACGCATGACATAACCGACCGCACTTACTTATTAATATCCTTAACGCATGACATAACCGACCACACTTACTTATTAATATCCTTAACGCATGACATAACCGACCGCACTTACTTATTAATATCCTTAACGCATGACATAACCGGAAGGGGCCTGGTCAGTGACGTCACAGGGGAAAAGCACTGTGGGGGTACCAGGGACTCTTGTCACTACTCAAGTAGTTTAACTTTGTGCATCAGCTTCATTAATTTTCCAACAAGTGCTTTCGGAGAATATCCGGGGAATTGTTACATCACCATCAAAGAAACAAAAGGCAGCCTGACACAAGTTTAACCGCAGACAGCTGCCATCGCCAGACTCTACGCATAGGAAGCCATTAGAAGTCTGCTCAGAAAATGGTGTCCACTTAATTAACATAAAATAGGAATATTTTTAGTATGCAAATTGTATCAGTTGTGTCACGCACTAAGATTCATCAAGAACTGGGACCTCTGCTTGAATTTTACACGTGGGATCCTATTTTTTAGGTTATTCAAAATAGATAATTAGCTTTGCTGTTGTAACACATGTTGATACTGCGACTGGATAAACGCGTTTTCCTATTTTATTTCCAACGTTGTTTGCAGTTGATTGCACAATACAACGTGAATCATCGCATGCACGTACATAATGTTGCTATGGTAACAAAGTCAACCATTGAATTTTGTTATCAGTCGACAAATGAGCAAAGCAACAGACAGTATAGTTAGTGGGAGATGATTTTTGGGGAGTTTATTTTTTGGAAAAAACAAACTAGTGCGTTAAATCGCTACCGTTAAAAAGGAAGTTGCATAATTCAGTCTTTACTGAATTGTTTAGTGATCCATATGGATAATAGTAATTGGTAAACTTCGAGAAATTTGGTATCAGATTTTGTGTAAGCACTGCTTATCAGTTGGTTTCGGAACTTGGAAGTACGGTCAAAGTTCCTTTCTAAACTGCCACGCAAGTAGATCGTAGATCGGTCATTGATATTACAGAGTACCAGGTACATAGTACCCATTACCTCTTCCATCTGTATCTGTGCCTAATAGGCATCAGTGTAAAACACAAAAATGTAAAAATAAACCTCCACTGTTGGGTCCCGAAGGACAATAAAAATCAATAGTAAAACAGTAAGGATGCACAAGAGACCTGAAATGGATGACTATCTTTGCTGAAAGCCATCATTTTAGGTCTCTTGTAACTGTTCAAGACTTCATGGTTGTAGTCGAACAAGCTAGAAACAACCTCATGTGGATTACTCTGAACCTTTTCAAAGATTCCACGAGAAAGAAACTTGATGTAAGTAAAAATATGGTCGATGCCCAGATCTTTGTGGATTTGTTTGTTCGTTACAAACCAAGGGGCATCGACCGCACATCTCAAGATCTTGTTCTGCAAAACCTGTATATTGTTAATGTTAGTTGCAGTAGTGTTCACCCAAATAGGGGAAGCATATGAAATGATGGGACGAATGACCATATTGTACAGCAAAAGCTTGTAGTCAATCGAAAGGACAGAGTTTCTTCTGAGAAGAGGTCCCAGTTGGCAACGGACGGTATTCACCTTCGTAATGATCCCATGAATGTGGGGATCCCATCTTAATTTCTTGTGCAAGGTGACTCCAAGGTATTTAACAGTGTATTGCCATCTGATGTTTTGACCCATAAATAGTAAGGGCTGAGGATAATTGATCCTCTTGCCAATAAAGAGTATGGCGTTACTCTTGTCGGTATTGATCTTCATTTTCCAAGTATCATACCAGGAATCTAATTCGTTCAGACTATTCTGGAGTCTTCTAATTCCATACTCGACTCCCAAGGAAGGGGAGAGGAGAGCAATATTATCAGCGTATTCAGCCATGACAATCCGATCAAAAGAAGAGATATCGTAAAGGTACAATGAGAAGAGAGTGGGGCCTAGGAGAGAGCCTTGTGGGACTCCAGCGGCTACCACTCTCTTTGTAGAGGTAGAGGATTTGATGCGAACCTGGTAGGTTCTATCAGAAAGATAAGATTGAAGGATACCAGTCAGGCCGCAAGGAATTCCAATTTTGATCAGTTTGTAGATGAGGCCGTCCATCCAGACGCGGTCAAAAGCCTTGGCCACGTCTAGAAAGATGGCAGCAACAATCTCCTTTTTATTCAGAGCCTCAGCGATGGTCTCCACTACTCTGAGGACTTGGTGCTGAGTCGATCTTTTACGTCTGAATCCGGACTGTGACTCAGGTAAAATAGGATGGTGTAAAAGGAATTCATCCAGTCGATAGAGCAAAACTCGCTCAAACAACTTCCCTAAACATGACAAGAGACTTATTGGTCGATAACTGTCGGCCAAGGATGAGTCTTTGCCTGGTTTGTGTATGAGCCTTACATAGGCGCTCTTCCAGATCTCCGGAAAGATGTGATGCCAGAGAAGGAAACTGTAAATGTTGCAGAGATGCGTGATAGCTTTAGTCGGAAGGTTCTTCAGCATCCTGTTGGATATATCATCAGAACCTGAAGCCTTATTCAGTTTCAGTTTGCGGATGGCCTGGGTCAGTTCTGTTGGAGATGTAAAATGGATTCTCGATCTGTCCACTTGGGAGAAACGGAAAAGATGTCCACTTTGTCACAGGTGTTATCGTCGGACAGATCAGAATTTTCTTGAAACTGGATCTCAAGGGCATCCGCAAATGCTTCGCATTTATCATCCTCGCTGTAACATAGCCCATCCTTTCCATGGATGAAGGGGGGGTAGTTGACAAAGGATTCTTTAATATCTTAACCATCTTCCAGATGGAGCCATCACTTGTAGAGAGTGAGGAAATCTTCTTGCTCCAAGTAAGACCTCGGTAATCCGAGAGTTCTTGTCTTACTTCCATCTTGAGTGCATAATAGGCACTCTTGTCACGAGCCTCTCGCGATCTTTGCCATTTATGCCTAGCTTTGTTTTTCTCCTTGACAAGATCAGAAAGAAATCTGGGAAGTATGTAGAAATCCCTACGAGGTTTATGAGTGATACTGGAATCAATTCTGGCTTGATTCAAAAGATCTGTAAAAGTGATGATTGCATCTTCAATTCTCCTAAGAGATAGAGGATTACAGGATCCGGAGACTTTTCCGTTGACTGTAGTCTTAAAAAGATCTCAGTTAACGACTCCAATATCGTCTGGAACAAGGGTAACGGACGAGAAAAGAGTCAGGCAGACTGGTAAGTGGTCGGAGTTCAAAACATCAAGAACACAGAGGTCATAAGATGGTGAAAAATTACCAAACATGACCAGATCAATTGCATCTGGTCGGTGCATGGAGTTGTAAGGATAAATTGTGGGCTCACTGGGAGCATCCACAATAATGCCGTTGACTGCGGCATAATCAAATAGGATTTTTACACTCTTGTTACAAGATCTGGAGTTCCATGTAACATTTTTTGAGTTTAAGTCACCTGCTAATATTGTAGGAGTACTATTATCAAAAATTATTTTCAAAACATTCAGATTAATGTCGGAATTAGACGGTTTACATGCCGCATAAATATTCAAACTTCCAAGAAGGATATCATCAACAGCAATAGCAGTGACCTCCAACGTATCGAAGCCTACAGTTTGTAAATGATGGTGTTTGATGGATCTCTTAACGACAACAGCAGTACCTCCACCTCTGTTATGCTGTCGATCCGACCTGTAGACCTCGAAGTTAGGAAACTTCAATTTGTCAGAAGCCCTAACGTGGGTTTCGCTCAAAAGGACAATTGTCCTTTTAGGCGAAAAAAGTCAGTCAAAAAGTGACTGAACTCCCATAAATCAGTGAGAATGCCATTCGCGTTCCAATAAAAAATCTTGAGATGGTTCTTTTTATCGTTGTGCTCCATTTGACGACAGCGAAGAGAGTAGGTAATCGAACGCCTTTAATCCAACTGTGAGTTTGCCCATAAGGCCGTTGGCATTCTGGTATTCATTTATTAATGATTTAGCCATTAATAATATATTAGAGACATTGAAATTTTTGAAGATCAAAAAGATCTCCTTCAGATTATTTAATATGGTTGCATCGAACTGCTCGCTTGTAGATGTAGCTGAAGCAGGTGGTACAGCAGTTGGATGCTTTCTCTTCGGTAAAGGTTTCTCTTTACCAGTGGGTTTAGGAGCAGGTATTATTAGTAGTGTACGGTTTAGCCAGGCCGTATTGCCAAGGCCACAATTGGCGCACTTAGGTGGACTTTCGTCCTTTTTCCTAAGGCAGTCCTTCGTTACGTGACTTCCAGCGCATTTCACGCAACGTGGAAGATCGAAACATCCACTTTGTGTGCCACGCAAGTTTCCTACAGGTATCCCTACATTAACTCAGATTTTATTTACGGAACGGTAGTTTAAAATATATTTCTTTAAAATCTGAACGTGAATGTAACAATGATTACTTCTGAAATTCTCTACTTCACCTTGATGCTTTTCTGTTGCTACATAACAGGTTAGTAATTTTTAATTTTCAATCTTCGCGTTATTTGTCGTTATTTTTAATTCCAACATAGGAAAGAAACATTTCAGAAACTTATGTCTGCATTAAACCAATACCTCCTATAACAGAAGGCCAATATACCAATTTTTTGACGTCACTTAGGTAGTCCTACTATATAGACAATTCTTATATTTTTTATTCTAATATTATTACTGATGAACTCTTGTGCTAATCTTTATATTAATGTCTATCTATAAATATATTTTATTTAGAAAGAAAATTATTCGTATTTATTATCAAATATAATAATATTAATTAATTCAAATAAATTTTCTCCTAAATAAATTTTTTTTATAAACAAACCTTTGTATAAATATTAGCACAGAACCTACCAGTAATAATATTATAATTAAAAATTTATGAAGTTTTGTAACGTAGGACTTCTAAAGTGACGTCATAAATTTTTGCTCTCTGCCTCTCTGTTACAGGAGGTGATAGACCAAATTATGAGCCAGCTTAGGTAGTCCTATAATACAGTCATTTCTTATATATTTATTTCTATAATTATTAGTAGTGTACTAATATACTGAACTTTATACTAATGTTTACTGATAAATATATTTTATTCAAAGTGAAAATTATTCGTATTTAATAGAAATTGTCATAATGTTAATAAATACAAGCAGTATTCTTTCAAAATAAAGTAGATTTATAAATCAACATTTCCATAAATATTGGTGCAAAAGTACACCATTAATAATAATATAAATAAATAGCTAAATAAAGTCTGGAATATAGGACGGCTTATGCCAACACCTCCTGTAATAGAAGGCTAATGTACCAATTTTTTGACGTCACTTAGGTAGTCCTACTACATAGGTAATTTTTATATTTTTTATTCTAATACTATTACTGGTGAACTCTTGTGCTAATCTTTATATTAATGTCTATCTATAAATATATTTTATTTAGAAAGAAAATTATTCGTATTTATTATCAAATATAATAATATTAATTGATTCAAATAAATTTTCTCCTAAATAAATTATTTTTATAAACAAACATTTGTATAAATATTAGCACAGAATCTACCAGTAATAATATTATAATTAAAAATTTATGAAGTTTTGTAACGTAGGACTTCTAGAGTGATGTCATAAATTTTTCCTCTGTGCCTCTCTGTTACAGGAGGTGATAGACCAAATTATGAGCCAGCTTAGGTAGTCCTATAATACAGTCATTTCTTATATATTTATTTCTATAATTATTAGTAGTGTACTTATATACTGAACTTTATACTAATGTTTACTGATAAATATATCTTATTCAAAGAGAAAATTATTCGCATTTAATAGAAATTGTCATAATGTTAATAAATACAAACAGTATTCTTTCTAAATAAAGTAGATTTATAAATCAACATTTCCATAAATATTGGTGCAAAAGTACACCATTAATAATAATAAAAATAAATAGCTAAGTAAAGACTGGAATATAGGACGGCTTATGCCAACACCTCCTGTAATAGAAGGCTAATGTACCAAATTTTTGATGTCACTAATGTAGTTCTACTTTATAGATGATTCTTTTATTTTGGATTCTAATATTATTACTGGTGGACTCTAGTGCTAATCTTTATACTAATCTTTATTCATAAATATATTCTATTTAGAAAGAAAATTTTTCGTATTTATTATAAAATATGATAATGCTAATACAAATAAATTTTCTTCTAAATAAAATATACTTTCAGACAAATATTAGTACAAAGATCAGCACAGAATTCACCAGCAATAATATTAGAATTCAAAATATCAGAATTGTTTCTATGGTAGAACTACTTAAGCTGTCGTCATAAATTTGGTCCTCTGGCTTTCTGTTACAGGAGGTGTTGCCTATGCTGACGTCATAATTTTGACCACTGGCCGGTTAGAAGAGGTGTTGATTAAACACGCCAAAAAAATTTATTTATACGAAGGTTTCAAGACTCCGATATATTCTGCGTACAAATTTTGTTATTAGTTAGAAAACTGCAAAATATTACAAAAATTATTTTGATGACGAATTTCAAAAAGAATTCTTGCAAACGAGTTTTTAGTGTGTTTTGTCCAGAGCGAAAATGTGAAGATAACATAAATTATCGATGAACCTGATGACAATAATAAAATAAATAAATACCCACTCAAGCAGCTGCTTGCCACAGAGGTTTGACAGGAGCCTGTCAGTTTATATGCCACAGTAGAAGGTCTGAGAAGATGGCGGGACCTCAGCAGAAAAGCGACACGAACATCCATGCCTTACCCGGGACTCGAACCCAGGTCCCTTAGATCAGTAGCCAAGCGCGCTAACCACTCGGCCATGGGACGACAATATAGAAAATAAATATGTCGTCTCGATAAAAATATCGATATTTCTGTCACAGTTAAATTAGTGGTATTTCTATGCAAATTTAATGTTAATTTCTATTAAAATGATTCACTTTTATCAATTTATGCTGTCTCCTTCCAATTTCTTGTATAATTAATCGTAACTCTAAGTAGGTCTGCCTAAATCCATTCTGGAACTCGGTGCTATGGCTTCATCTGGATTTCTTTAAGCTACTTTGTATTATACTGCAATATCAGATAATTCTTAACACACGTTACAATTTTCTGAGTTAGTTCGCTTCTTCAAACTGACTACACTCCCTGCAGAAAGCTTCCTCAGGGTGCATGAATGATCTGTGCTTCGAGTTCTTTTTAATAAGAGTCCTTTTCTAAACTTTTCTTCGAATTTCGAGTTCTTTTCTAAACTTTTCAATACAAATTACTATTGACTTTGCATAGAAATACCACTAATTGAACTGTGACAGAAGTTTTATTAAGCTTTTATTAATCTCCTATGGAAGCTGGTTTTTCAAACCGGTTATATTATTTCATGACAAGAGTTGGCTTCTTAACACAAGTTTTAATTTTCTGAGCTTACAGTTGACTACAAGCTGACAACATTCCCTACATAAAACTTCTTCAACCTAACAAAATTACTTACATAGCGATTCTTCACTCTGGACATATTGCCTATAAAGAGCTTCTTCAAACTGACAACAACGTATACATAGAGATTCTTCAAGCTGACAATAGTGTGTACATAGGGCTTCTTCAAGCTTACAACATTGCCTACATAGCGCTTCTTCAAGCTGACAACATTGCCTTCATATGGCTTCTTCAAGCTGACAACATTGCCTAAATAGGGCTTCTCAACCTGACAACATTGCCTACATAGAGATTCTTCAAGCTGACAACATTGCCTACATAGAGCATCTTCAAGCTGACAACATTATTTTCATAGAGCTTCTTCAAGTTGACAATATTGCCTTCATAGGGCTTCTTCAAGTTGACAACATTGAATATATATAGCTTCTTCAAGCTGACAACATTGAGTTCATAGGGCTTCTTCAAGCTGAAAATATTGCCTGCATAGGGATTCTTCAAGATGACAACATGGCTTTCATAGGCTTCTTCAAGCTGACAACATTGCCTACATAGAGCTTCTGCAATTTGACAACATTGCCTACATAGAGCTTCTTCAAGCTGACAACATTGCCTTCATAGGACTTCTTCAAGCTGACAACATTGCCTACATAGAGCGTCTTCAAGCGGAAAACAATGCCTTCATATGGCTTCTTCAAGCTGACAACATTGCCAAAATAGGGCTTCTTCAACCTGACAATATTGTCTACATAGAGCTTCTTCAAGCTGACAACATTGCCTACATTGAGCTTCTTCAAGCTGACAACAATGCCTTCATAGGGCTTATTCATGTTGACAATATTGCCTATATAGGGCCTCTTCAAGTTGACAACATTGCCTACATAGAGCTTCTTCAAGCTGACAATATTGCCTACATAGGGCTTCATCAAGCTGACAACATGGCTTTCATAGGGCTTCTTCAAGCTGACAACATGGCTTTCATGGAGTTGACAATATTGCCTACATAGGGCTTCTTCAAGTTGACAACATTGCATATATAGAGCTTCTTCAAGTTGGCAACATTGCCTTCATAGGGCTTCTTCAAGCTGACAATATTGCCTACATAGGGCGTCTTCAAGCTGACAACATGGCTTCATAGAGCTTCTGCAAGCTGACAACATTGCCTTCATAGGGCATCTTCAAGCTGACAACTTTGCCTTCATAGGGCTTCTTCAAGCTGACAACATTGCCTACATAGAGCTTCTTCAAGCGGACAACGTTGCCTTCATAGGGCTTCTTCAAGGTTGCATTGCCTTCATAGAGCTTCTGCAAGTTGCAACATTGCCTACATAGAGCTTCTGCAAATCAAAAACATTGCCTTCATAGGGCTTCTTCAAGCTGACAACATTGCCTAATAGCGCTTCTTCAACCTGACAACATTGCCTTCATAAGGCTTCTTCAAGCTGACAACAGTGCCTAAATAGGGCTTCTTCAAACTGACAATATTGTCTTCATAGAGCTTCTTCAAGCTGACAACACTGCCTACATAGAGCTTATTCAAGCTGACAACATTGCCTTCATAGGGCTTCTTCATGTTGCCAATATTCCCTACATAGGGCTTCTTCAAGTTGACAACATTGCCTACATAGAGCTTCTTCAAGCTGACAACATTGCCTTCATAGGGCTTCTTCAAGCTGACAATATTGCCTACATAGGGCTTCATCAAGCTGACAACATGCCTTTCATAAGGTTGGGTTGGGTTGTTGTTTTACGTCTGAGCGGCACTTTTTTGCACACCATGGGCTAAATGACCAGGTCACAAGGACCCCGAAGGCGCAGAGAAGGTTGGAGGAGGGGACCCACTGGAATAGCTGTTGAGAGACAGATGGTAGCCTCCCGTCAAGGCCATCCAGCGTGTTCTTTAACGTGCACAGGGTATGGCTCTCCCACACACGTGGCCAAGGTTTAACGTCCCAGCCGACGGACGGCGGTCTTTCCAAATCCATTGGTGTCCCCTACTGACCCTGAGCAGGGCGGGGAATTTTGCTTTCATAAGGCTTCTTCAAGCTGACAACATTGCCTACATAGAGCTTCTTCAAGCTGACAACATGGCTTTCATGGAGTTAACAATATTGCCTACGTAGGTCTTCTTCAAGTTGACAACATTGCCTATATAGAGCTTCTTCAAGCTGACAACATTGCCTTCATAGGGCGTCTTCAAGCTGACAATATTGCCTACATAGGGCGTCTTCAAGCTGACAATATTGCCTACATAGAGCTTCTTCAAGCTGACACCATGGCTTTCACAGAGCTTCTGCAAGCCGACAACATTGCCTTCATAGGGCTTCTTCAAGCTGACAACATTGCCTACATAGAGCTTCTTCAAGCTGAAACATTGCCTTCATAGGGCTTTTTCAAGTTGACGATATTGCCTACATGGAACTTCTTCAAGCGGACAACATTGCCTTCATAGGGCTTCTTCAAGTTGACGATATTGCCTACATAGAGCTTCTTCAAGCGGACAACATTGCCTTCATAGGGCTTCTTCAAGATGACATTGCCTTCATAGAGCTTCTGCAAGTTGGCAACATTGCCTATATAGAGCTTCTGCAAGCCAACATCATGGCCTACATAGAGCTTCTTCAAGCTGACAACATTGTTTTCATAGGGCTTCTTCAAGTTGACGATATTGCCTACATAGAGCTTCTTCAAGCGGACAACATTGCCTTCATAGGGCTTCTTCAAGTTGACATTGCCTTCATAGAGCTTCTGCAAGTTGACAACATTGCCTACATAGAGCATCTGCAAGCCAACAACATTGCCTTCATAGGGCTTCTTAAAGCTGACAACATTGCCTACATAGCGCTTCTTCAAGCTGACAACATTGCTTTCATATGGCTTCTTCAAGCTGACATCATTGCCTAAATAGGGCTTCTTCAACCTGACAACATTGCCTACATAGAGCTTCTTCAAGCTGACAACATTATCTACATAGAGCTTCTTCAAGCTGACAACATTTCCTACATAGAGCTTCTTCAAGCTGACAACATTACCTACATAGAGCTTTTTCAAGCTTACAACATTGCCTTCAAAGGGATTCTTCAAGTTGACAATATTGCCTACATAGGGCTTCTTCAAGTTGACAACATTGCCTACATAGATCTTCTTCAAGCTGAGAACATTGCCTTCCTAGGGCTTCTTCAAGCTGACAATATTGCCTACATAGGGCTTCTTCAAGCTGACAACATGGCTTTCATAGGGCTTCTTCAAGCTCACAACATTGCCTACATAGAGCTTCTTCAAGTTGACAACATTGCCTTCATAGAGCTTCTGCAATTTGACAACATTGCCTACATAGAGCATCTTCAAGCTGACAACATTGCCTTCATAGGGCTTCTTCATGCTGACAATATTGCCTATATAGGGCTTCTTCAAGCTGACAACATGGCTTTCATAGGGCTTCTTCAAGCTGACAACATTGCCTACATAGAGCTTCTTCAAGATGACAACATTGCCTACGTAGAGCTTTTTCAAGCTCACAACGTTGCCTTCATATGGCTTCTTCAAGCCATGGCTTTCATGGAGTTGACAATATTACCTACATATGACTTCTTCAAGTTGACAACATTGCCTATATAGAGTTTCTTCAAGCTGACAACATTGCCTTCATAGGGCTTCTTCAAGCTGACAACTTTGCCTTCATAGGTCTTCTTGAAGCTGACAACATTGCCTACATAGAGCTTCTTCAAGCTGAAAACATTGCCTTCGTAGGGCTTCTTCAAGTTGACGATATTGCCTACACAGAGCTTCTTCAAGCGGACAACATTGCCTTCATCGGGCTTCTTCAAGGTGACATTGCCTTCATAGGGCTTCTTCAAGGTGATATTGCCTTCATAGAGCATCTGCAAGTTGACAACATTGCCTACATAGATCTTCTTCAAGCTGACAACGTTGCCTTCATAGGGCTTCTTCAAGCTGACAACATTGCCTACGTAGAGCTTCTTCAAGCTGACAACGTTGCGTTCATATGGCTTTTTCAAGCTGACAACATTGTCTAAATAGGGCTTATTCAACCTGACAACATTGTCTACATAGAGCTTCTTCAAGCTGACAACATTGCCTTCATAGGGCTTCTTCAAATTGACAATATTGCCTACATAGGGCTTCATCAAGCTGACAACATCGCTTTCATAGGGCTTCTTCAAGCTGACAACATTGCCTACATAGAGCTTCTTCAAGCTGACAACATGGCTTTCATGGAGTTGACAATATTGCCTACATAGGGCTTCTTCAAGTTGACAACATTGCCTATATAGAGCTTCTTCAAGCTGACAACATTGCCTTCATAGGGCTTCTTCAAGCTGACAACTTTGCCTTCATAGGGCTTCTTCAAGCTGACAACACGGCCTACATAGAGCTTCTTCAAGTTGACAACATTGCCTTCATAGGGCTTCTTCATGCTGACAATATTGCCTATATAGGGCTTCTTCAAGCTGACAACATGGCTTTCATAGGGCTTCTTCAAGCTGACAACATTGCCTACATAGAGCTTCTTCAAGTTGACAACATTGCCTACGTAGAGCTTTTTCAAGCTCACAACGTTGCCTTCATATGGCTTCTTCCACCTGACAACATTGCCTTCATAGGGCTTCTTCAAATTGACAATATTGCCTGCATAGGGCTTCATCAAGCTGACAACATGGCTTTCATAGGGGTTCTTCAAGCTGACAACATTGCCTACATAGAGCTTCTTCAAGCTGACAACATGGCTTTCATGGAGTTGACAATATTACCTACATATGGCTTCTTCAAGTTGACAACATTGCCTATATAGAGTTTCTTCAAGCTGACAACATTGCCTTCATAGGGTTTCTTCAAGCTGACAACTTTGCCTTCATAGGTCTTCTTGAAGCTGACAACATTGCCTACATAGAGCTTCTTCAAGCTGAAAACATTGCCTTCGTAGGGCTTCTTCAAGTTGACGATATTGCCTACACAGAGCTTCTTCAAGCGGACAACATTGCCTTCATCGGGCTTCTTCAAGGTGACATTGCCTTCATAGGGCTTCTTCAAGGTGATATTGCCTTCATAGAGCATCTGCAAGTTGACAACATTGCCTACATAGATCTTCTTCAAGCTGACAACGTTGCCTTCATAGGGCTTCTTCAAGCTGACAACATTGCCTACGTAGAGCTTCTTCAAGCTGACAACGTTGCCTTCATATGGCTTTTTCAAGCTGACAACATTGCCTAAATAGGGCTTATTCAACCTGACAACATTGTCTACATAGAGCTTCTTCAAGCTGACAACATTGCCTTCATAGGGCTTCTTCAAATTGACAATATTGCCTACATAGGGCTTCATCAAGCTGACAACATGGCTTTCATAGGGCTTCTTCAAGCTGACAACATTGCCTACATAGAGCTTCTTCAAGCTGACAACATGGCTTTCATGGAGTTGACAATATTGCCTACATAGGGCTTCTTCAAGTTGACAACATTGCCTATATAGAGCTTCTTCAAGCTGACAACATTGCCTTCATAGGGCTTCTTCAAGCTGACAACTTTGCCTTCATAGGGCTTCTTCAAGTTGACAACACTGCCTACATAGAGCTTCTTCAAGTTGACAACATTGCCTTCATAGGGCTTCTTGATGTTGCCAATATTGCCTACATAGTGCTTCTTCAAGCTGACAACATTGCCTTCATAGGGATTCTTCAAGTTGACATTATTGCCTACATAGAGCTTCTTCAAGTTGACAACATTGCCTACATAGAGCTTCTTCAAGCTGACAACATTGCCTTCATAGGGCTTCTTCAAGCTGACAATATTGCCTCTATAGGGTTTCATCAAGCTGACAACATGGCTTTCATAAGGTTGGGTTGGGTTGTTGTTTTACCTCTGAGCGGCACTTTTTTGCACACCATGGGCTAAATGACCAGGTCACAAGGACCCTCGAAGGCTCAGAGAAGGTTGGGGGAGGGGACCCACTGGAATAGCTGTTGAGAGACAGATGGTAGCCTCCCGTCAACGCCATCCACCATGTTCTTTAACGTGCACAGGGTATGGCTCTCCCACACACGTGGCCACGGCTTAACGTCCCATCCGATGGACGGCGGCCTTTCCAAACCCATCGGTGTCCCCTACTGACCGTGGGCAGGCCGGGGAATTTTGCTTTCATAAGGCTTCTTCAAGCTGACAATATTGCCTACATAGAGATTCTTCAAGCTGACAACATGGCTTTCATGGAGTTGACAATATTGCCTACGTAGGTCTTCTTCAAGTTGACAACATTGCCTATATAGAGCTTCATCAAGCTGACAACATTGCCTTCATAGGGCGTCTTCAAGCTGACAATATTGCCTATATAGGTCTTCTTCAAGTTGACAACATTGCCTATACAGAGCTTCTTCAAGCTGACAACATGGCTTTCATAGAGCTTCTGCAAGCCGACAACATTGCCTTCATAGGGCTTCTTGAAGCTGACAACTTTGCCTATATAGAGCTTCTTGAAGCTGAAAACATTGCCTTCATAGGGCTTTTTCAAGTTGACGATGTTGCCTACATAGAGCTACTTCAAGCGAACAACATTGCCTTCATAGGGCTTCTTCAAGTTGACGATATTGCCTACATAGCGCTTCTTCAAGCGGACAACATTGCCTTCATAGGGCTTCTTCAAGGTGACATTGCCTTCATTGAGCTTCTGCAAGTTGACAACATTGCCTACATAGAGCTTCTGCAAGCCAACAACATTGCCTTCATAGGGCTTCTTCAAGCTGACAATATTGCCTACATAGTGCTTCTTCAACCTGACAACGTTGCCTACATAGAGCTTCTTCAAGCTGACAACATTACCTACATATCGCTTCTTCAAGCTGACTACATTACCTACATAGAGCTTCTTCAAGCTGACTACATTACCTACATAGAGCTTCTTCAAGCTGACAACATTGCCTTCATAGGGATTCTTCAAGTTGACATTATTGCCTACATAGAGCTTCTTCAAGTTGACAACATTGCCTACATAGATCTTCTTCAAGCTGACAACATTGCCTTCATAGGGCTTCTTCAAGCTGACAATATTGCCTACATAGGGCTTCTTCAAGCTGACAACATGGCTTTCATAGGGCTTCTTCAAGCTGACAACATTGCCTACATAGAGCTCCTTCAAGTTGACAACATTGCCTTCATAGAGCTTCTGCAATTTGACAACATTTTCTACATAGAGCTTCTTCAAGCTGACAACGTTACCTTCATAGGGCTTCTTCAAGCTGACAACATTGCCTACGTAGAGCTCCTTCAAGCTGACAACGTTGCCTTCATATGGCTTCTTCCAGCTGACAACATAGCCTAAATAGGGCTTATTCAACCTGACAACATTGTCTACATAGAGCTTCTTCAAGCTGACAACATTGCTTACATAGAATTCTTCAAGCTGACAACATTGCCTTCATAGGGCTTCTTCAAGTTGACGATATTGCCTACATAGAACTTCTTCAAGCGGACAACATTGCCTTCATAGGGCTTCTTCAGGGTGACATTGCCTTCATAGGGCTTCTTCAAAGTGATATTGCCTTCATAGGGCTTCTTCAAAGTGATATTGCCTTCATAGAGCATCTGCAAGTTGACAACATTGCCTAGGTAGAGCGTCTTCAAGCTGACAACGTTGCCTTCATTTGGCTTCTTCAAATTGACAATATTGCCTACATAGGGCTTCATCAAGCTGACAACATGGCTTTCATAGGGCTTCTTCAAGCTGACAACATTGCCTACATAGAGCTTCTTCAAGCTGACAACATGGCTTTCATGGAGTTGACAATATTGCCTACATAGGGCTTCTTCAAGTTGACAATATTTCCTACATAGAGCTTCTTCAAGCTGACAACATTGCCTTCATAGAGCTTATGCAAGCCGACAACATTGCCTTCAGAGGGCTTCTTCAAGTTGACAACATTGCCTATATAGAGCTTCTTCAAGCTGACAACATTGCCTTCATAGGGCTTCTTCAAGCTGACAACTTTGCATTGATAGGGCTTCTTCAAGTTGACAACATTGCCTACATAGAGCTTCTTCAAGCTGAAAACTTTGCCTTCATAGGACTTCTACAAGTTGACGATATTGCCTACATAGAGCTTCTTCAAGCGGACAACATTGCCTTCATAGGGCTTCTTCAAGGTGACATTGCCTTCATAGAGCTTCTTCAAGGTGATATTGTCTTCATAGAGCATCTGCAAGTTGACAACATTGCCTACATAGAGCTTCTGCAAGCCAACAACATTGCCTTCATAGGGCTTCTTCATGTTAACAATATTGCCTACATAAGGCTTCTTCAAGTTGACAACATTGCCTACATAGAGCTTCTTCAAGCTGACAACATTGCCTTCATAGGGCTTTTTCAAATTGACAATATTGCCTAGATAGGGCTTCATCAAGCTGACAACATGGCTTTCATAGGGCTTCTTCAAGCTGACAACATTGCCTACATAGAGCTTCTTCAAGCTGACAACTTGGCTTTCAAGGAGTTGACAATATTGCCTACATAGGGCTTCTTCAAGCTGACAACATTGCCTTCATAGAGCTTCTGCAACCCGACAACATTGCCTTCAGAGGGCTTCTTCAAGTTGACAACATTGCCTATATAGAGCTTCTTCAAGCTGACAACATTGCCTTCATAGGGCATTTTCAAGCTGACAACTTTGCATTCATAAGGCTTCTTCAAGTTGACAACATTGCCCACATAGAGCTTCTTCAAGCTGAAAACTTTGCCTTCATAGGACTTCTTCAAGTTGACGATATTGCCTACATAGAGCTTCTTCAAGCGGACAACATTGCCTTCATACGGCTTCTTCAAGGTGACATTGCCTTCATAGGGCTTCTTCAAGGTGATATTGCCTTCAGAGAGCATCTGCAAGTTGACAACATTGCCTACATAGTGCTTCTTCAAGCTGACAACGTTGCCTTCATAGGGCTTCTTCAAGATGACAACGTTGCCTCATATGGCTTCTTCAAGCTGACAACATTGCCTAAATAGGGCTTATTCAACCTGACAACATTGCCTTCAGAGGGCTTCTTCAAGCTGACAACATTGCCTACATAGGGCTTCTTCAAGCTGACAACATTGCCTTCAAAGGGCTTCTTCAAGCTGACAATATTGCCTACATAGGGCTTCTTCAAGCTGACAACATTGCCTGCATAGAGCTTCTTCAAGCTGACAACATTGCCTTCATAGAGATTATGCAAGTTGACAACATTGCCTACATAGAGCTTCTTCAAGCTGATAACATTGCCTTCATAGAGATTCTGCAAGTTGACAACATTGCCTACATAGAGCTTCTGCAAGCTGATAACATTGCCTTCATAGGGCTTCTTCAAGCTGACAACTTTTCCTTCATAGAGCTTCTGCAAGTTGAGAACTTTGCCTACATAGAGCTTCTGCAAGCCGACAGCATTGCCTTCATAGGGCTTCTTCAACCTGACAACATTGCCTACATAGAGCTTCTTCAAGCTGACATCATTGCCTTCATCCGGCTCTTCAAGCTGACGACATTGCCTTCATAGGCCTTCTTCAAGTTCACGACGTTGCCTACATAGAGCTTCTTCAAGCTGACAACATTGCCTTCATAGGGCTTCTTCAAGCTGACAACATTGCCTTCATAGGCCTTCTTCAAGTTGACAACATTGCCTATTTAGAGCTTCTTCAAGCTGACAAAATTGCCTACATAGAGCTTCTTCAAGCTGGCAACATTGCCTACATAGAGCTTATTCAAGCTGACAACATTGCCTTCATACGACTTCTTCAAGTTGACAACATTGCCTACATAGAGCTTCTTCAAACTAACAACATTGCCTACACAGGGCTTCTTCAAGCTGACAACATTGCCTTCACAGGCCTTCTTCAAGTTGATAATATTGCCTACATAGGGCTTCTTCAAGTTGACAACATTGCCTACATACAGCTTCTTCAAGCTGACAACATTGCCTACATAGAGCTACTTCAAACTGACAACATTGCCTTCATAGGGCTTCTTCAAGCTCACAACATTGCCTTCATAGCGCTTCTTCAAGCTGACAACATTGCCTTCAGAGAGCTTCTTCAAGCTGACAACTTTGCCTTCATAGCGCTTCTTCAAGCTGACAACATTGCCTTCATAGGGCTTCTTCAAGCCGACAACATTGCCTTCATAGGGCTGCTTCAAGCTGACAACATTGCCTTCATAAAGCTTCTTCAAGCTGACAACATTGCCTTCATAGGACTTCTTTAAGCTGACAACATTGTCTTCATAGAGCTACTTAAAGCTGACAATATTACCTACATAGGGCTTCTTCAAGTTGACAATATTGCCTACATAGGGCTTCTTCAAGCTGACAACGTTGCCTTCATAGGGCTTCTTCAAGATGACAACGTTGCCTTCATATGGCTTCTTCAAGCTGACAACATTGCCTAAATAGGGCTTATTCAACCTGACAACATTGCCTTCAGAGGGCTTCTTCAAGCTGACAACATTGCCTACATAGGGCTTCTTCAAGCTGACAACATTGCCTTCAAAGGGCTTCTTCAAGCTGACAATATTGCCTACATAGGGCTTCTTCAAGCTGACAACATTGCCTGCATAGAGCTTCTTCAAGCTGACAACATTGCCTTCATAGAGATTATGCAAGTTGACAACATTGCCTACATAGAGCTTCTTCAAGCTGATAACATTGCCTTCATAGAGATTCTGCAAGTTGACAACATTGCCTACATAGAGCTTCTGCAAGCTGATAACATTGCCTTCATAGGGCTTCTTCAAGCTGACAACTTTTCCTTCATAGAGCTTCTGCAAGTTGAGAACTTTGCCTACATAGAGCTTCTGCAAGCCGACAGCATTGCCTTCATAGGGCTTCTTCAACCTGACAACATTGCCTACATAGAGCTTCTTCAAGCTGACATCATTGCCTTCATCGGGCTCTTCAAGCTGACGACATTGCCTTCATAGGCCTTCTTCAAGTTCACGACGTTGCCTACATAGAGCTTCTTCAAGCTGACAACATTGCCTTCATAGGGCTTCTTCAAGCTGACAACATTGCCTTCATAGGCCTTCTTCAAGTTGACAACATTGCCTATTTAGAGCTTCTTCAAGCTGACAAAATTGCCTACATAGAGCTTCTTCAAGCTGGCAACATTGCCTACATAGAGCTTATTCAAGCTGACAACATTGCCTTCATACGACTTCTTCAAGTTGACAACATTGCCTACATAGAGCTTCTTCAAACTAACAACATTGCCTACACAGAGCTTCTTCAAGCTGACAACATTGCCTTCACAGGCCTTCTTCAAGTTGATAATATTGCCTACATAGGGCTTCTTCAAGTTGACAACATTGCCTACATACAGCTTCTTCAAGCTGACAACATTGCCTACATAGAGCTACTTCAAACTGACAACATTGCCTTCATAGGGCTTCTTCAAGCTCACAACATTGCCTTCATAGCGCTTCTTCAAGCTGACAACATTGCCTTCAGAGAGCTTCTTCAAGCTGACAACTTTGCCTTCATAGCGCTTCTTCAAGCTGACAACATTGCCTTCATAGGGCTGCTTCAAGCTGACAACATTGCCTTCATAAAGCTTCTTCAAGCTGACAACATTGCCTTCATAGGACTTCTTTAAGCTGACAACATTGTCTTCATAGAGCTACTTAAAGCTGACAATATTACCTACATAGGGCTTCTTCAAGTTGACAATATTGCCTACATAGGGCTTCTTCAAGCTGACAACATTGCCTTCATTGGGCTTCTTCAAGCTGACAACATTGCATTCATAGGGCTTCTTCAAACTGACAACATTGCCTTCATAGGGCTTCTTCAAGCTCACAACATTGTCTACATAGAGCTTCTTCAAGCTGACAACGTTGTCTTCATAGGGCAAACTGACAACATTCGCTTCATTGGGCTTCTTCAAGCTCACAACATTGCCTTCATAAAGCTTCTTCAAGCTGGCAACATTGCTTTCATAGGACTTCTTCAAGCTGACAACATTGTCTTCATAGAGCTTCTTCAAGCTGACAATATTACCTACATTAGGTCTTCTTCAAGTTGACAATATTGCCTACATAGGGCTTCTTCAAGCTGACAACATTGCCTTCATAGGGCTTCTTCAAGCTGACAACATTGCATTCATACGGCTTCTTCAAACTGACAACATTGCCTTCATAGGGCTTCTTCAAGCTCACAACATTGCCTACATAGAGCTTCTTCAATCTGACAACGTTGTCTTCATAGGGCAAACTGACAACATTGCCTTCATAGGGCTTCTTGAAGCTGACATTACCTACTTAGCGCTTCTTCAGACTGACTACAATATATATATTTCTATAAGCAAGTATCAAGATTTAGTTTTTGGGGTCCGAAAATTTAGTTCTGGAATGATGGAGGGTTCCAAGAAGTTAGTTTCTGGGGAGGGTCAAAAATTTACTTTGTTGGGTGGTCAGAGATTTAGTGTGGGGGGGGGGGGGCGGGTGAAAATAAGACTTTAGTAGTGTTCCCTAAATATTAAAATGTTGCATGTGCCAGGAGAATTTAAAATCATATTCTGTACAAAAGAAATTTTATAATTTTTTTTGAAATATATCTTTAGTCTCAACAAATGCTTGCCATGTAATGTTATTTGCATTCTAATTTCATTTCACGTTTTAATGCATCATTATTTTTATTTTCAGGGACGGTAAGCGTCAGTTGCAATGAGGATAAGTTCCAATGTTTCGACCAAACATGCATCAAAAGAAGCCAGAGATGCGATGGTCGTGCAGATTGTGCCGATGAAACTGATGAAATCTTCTGTGGTGAGTTGGGACTTTACACTCACTTTGCTTCAAACCCATTATCCTGCAAGTACAAGGGTCGGAGGTGGCTCAGTCGATATCGCGCCAGGCTCGTAATCTGCAGTTCCCAGGTTCGGGTCCGTTCTGGGTCAGCGTCGAGATTTATCTCCGGAAAACTCCCAACCCTTCCCAAGGTCAGTAGATGACATCGATGGGCTTGGATACGCGGCCGCCCGTCGGATGGGACTTTAAGTCGTGTTTCCGTTTGCTGGAAAGACAAAATAAAAAAAAAATACAATAAATACCCCCTCAAGCAGCTGCTTGCCACAGAGGTCTGACAGGAGCCTGTCAGTTTATATGCCATAGTAGAAGGTCTGAGAGGATGGCAGGCCCTCAGCAGAAAAACGACACAAACAGACTTACCCTGGACTCGAACCCAGGTCTCTTAGATCAGTAGCCAAGCTCGCTAACCACTCGGCCATGGGTATCCTGTGCATATTAAAGAAGACGCTGCATGGGTCTATTGGGAAGTTACCATCTGCCTCCCAACAGCTGTTCCAGTGGGTCCCCTCCCCCATCCTTCTTTAAGCTTGTCGGGAGGTTACCATTTTTCTTTCAACAATTGTTACAGTGAGTCCTCCCCCAACCTTCTCTGGTCTTATCGGGAGGTTACCATCTTTCTCCCAACAGCTGCTCCAGTGGGTTCCTTTCCCCAACCTTCTCTGAGTCTTCGGGGTCCTTCTAATCTGGCCATTTAGCCCACTGTTTGCAAAAACAGTGCCGCTCAGTGGTAAAACAACCCAACCAAACAATTCTATTTTCAATATTTCATGAAGGCCAAGAGATTGTATTTACATTGCAGTGTCACATTTCCAAATCAGTTTTAGAGGTTAATTAAAAAATCGACAGAAATGAATGAAATATACACAAGTTTAATAATTTTTACCTCTATTACCGTTATTAGCATTGTCAAAGGGTCATGACCCCTTTTGCCATGGCCACTTTTGCTGTCCCGCACACGCCGTGAGCAGAAGAGCCAAACACCCTGAGTACCTTAAATGCACTCTGCGTATAGCTCTCCTGCACAACGAAAGCAAACCTCCAAATTGGGTTGGGTTGGGTTGTTTTACCTCTGAGCGACACTTTTTTGCACACCATGGGCTAAATGGCCAGGTCACATGGACCCCGAAGGCTCAGAGAAGGTTGGGGGAGGGGACCAACTGGAACAGCTGTTGGGAGACAGATGGTAGCCTCCCGTCAAGGCCATCCAGCGTGTTCTTTAACGTTGGGTTGTTTTACCTCTGAGCGGCACTTTTTTGCACACCATGGGCTAAATGGCCAGGTCACATGGACCTCGAAGGCTCAGAGAAGGGTGGGGGAGGGGACCCACTGGAACAGCTGTTGGGAGACAGATGGTAGCCTCCCTTCAAGGCCATCCAGCGTAATCTTTAACGTGCACAGGGTATGATTCTCCTGCACTCGGGGCCACGGCTTAACGTCCCATCCGACGGACGGCGGCCTTTCCAAGCCCATCGGTGTCCCCTACTGACCGTGGGCAGGGCGGGGAATTTTTGCGGAGATAAATCTCAACGCTGACCCAGCTTGGACTCGACCTGGGAACTGCAGATTACGAGCCTGACGCGCTACCGACTGAGCCACCCCCACCCCAGGGGTACGCGGTAAAAAATTTTGGGGTACGCTTGTGAGAGCTTAAAAGTCGCTAGATCTAGTAACAAAATCTCAAAAAAGACAGCACAGATTAACATAAAAGAAAAAAAAAACGCTTTACCTTTGGTATGTTTGTTATTTAATTATTCTGTATTTAATTTATTTCTGTATAATATTCTGTGAAATTTTTTGTATGAATCTATAATCATTTTATACTAAGGAATCTAGGTATAATCACCTTTTTTCCCCTATTATTATTCATTGTAATTCTAGGAATAAAATTAAAAATTAAAAATAGTCTAACTCGAAAATCATCCCTGACATCTAAGCAGAGATCTGAAGTCTGCACTAATAAATGTCTAAGAATCACACTACCCTTACTTAAAAAAAATTTTTTTTTTTGTAGAACAGTGTAATTTGTCAAAACCTGGTTCGACTTTCTTAAAGTAAAACACATTTATTCATTTTCTGATAATTCGGCTGGAACTAATTGCTGCAAGTATCAAAGGATTGCATTGGATTGTTTTACCTCTGAGCGGCACTTTTTTGCACACCATGGGCTAAATGGCCAGGCCACAAGGACCCCGAAGGCTCAGAGAAGGTTGGGGGAGGGGACCCACTGGAACAGCTGTTGGGAGACAGATGGTAGCCTCCCGTCAAGGCCATCCAGCGTGTTCTTTAACGTGCACAGAGTATGGCTCTCCCGCACACGGTGCCACGGCTTAACGTCCCATCCGACGGACGGCGGCCTATTTCAAGCCCATCGGTGTCCCCTACTGACCGTGGGCAGGGCGGGGAAATTTTGCGGAGATAAATATCAACGCTGACCCAGCTGGAACTCGAACCTGGGGACTACAGATTACAAGCCTGGCGCGCTACCGACTGAGCCACCCCCTCCCCCCAAGTATCAAAGGACGATGTTATGTATATAATTAGCTACGAGATATGAAAATTAGTGCGATATTTCGACAGGTTCCGACAGCTACAGTCGCTCAAAAAAAGTATCCGAACACAATAGTTGATTACAGAATTCGTAAAAAAAATCTGGCTACGTTTTTTTTTTTTAGAAATTAGTGATCTGGCAACCTTCGTGTCACGTGACACGCTAATGCTCTGTAATCAACCATTGTGTTCGGATTTAATATATCATGAACACTACGGAAATCTATGGAAACCGAACACCATAGAATAAAAACATAGGGTTCGGAAAAAATATCTGGCAACGATGTTTTTATGAATTCTGCAATCAGCCATAGCGTTCGGATACTTTTTTGAGCGACTGTACCTTCTGGATTATCTCCTCTGTCCGTTTTGCTGCCCGCTGGTTGACGCTCGACTTCATTTCGGGCCGTTACTGAGGTCCTTGGTAAATATTTATAAATGACGTCAAGCTCACTGGACATCATGGACACTGTAGTTTAGTTAGCACAACGAGGAAACAAAAAAAAGTTCTGAGCGATGCCCCAATAATGAGAAAGCGAAAATTCGGGGACGTACGACGACACATTTATTTATTTTATTTATTTATTTAGACTTTACATGCTACTGGGACATTGGTGAACAAGTACCTCCTATCCACACAAAATTTTGAACTATATAAATTTGAGAGAAAAATATACAATTGATAAGGTGAAAAAAATATACAACAAACTAAAATCTATCTAACAAGTTAGTTTCAGAAAGGAAAAGAATGATTTCTTGTAGGCGTTTTGAGTTTGAGAGTTGGAATGGCAAGTAGGTTTGGCAAAGTAAAATCAGTAAGTGAGATTTTTTTTTAATTTATTAGATAGTATATCTCTTTCATGTGTGAATTTTGAGCAGTTTAAGATGACATGTTTAATGGTTTGAGGAACTTTGCCAAGTTGAGCATTTGTTTGTAGTTGCTTTTTTTATTATGTTTAAATAAAAATTTAGGCCAACGAAGCTAATTCTTAGGCGATAGAAAGTTGAGGTCAGTTTCTGGGCAGTTTTATATTAGCTAATGTTGTGATTTCTGGTTGTAAGAAGAATCGATGGGGACTGAAGATGGGACCATTTACCAGGAAAAACCCTTTTAGTGATTTAATTTCAAAGTTTTTTGTTTCATTTTTAAAGTTTACAAAGAAATGATGTGTTGGGGTAATGGTAGAGAGGGAGAGACCCGTTTTTGCATAGTAGTCAGCCCAATAGTTGCCCTCTATTCCACAGTGGCTTGGAATCCATTGTAGTATTAATCGACGACACATTCTGAAGAAGAACAAAATGGTCCCGCGCACGTTTTTCGAACTCGGTTGCTTCAAGCCTTCCTATTGGTGGCCCTGCGTCCGACAGACACAGCGCGTGATCTTGGTGATCTCGTATTGGCTAGCTTGTTGCTAGACACACGCTGTTCCAGTCCTATGTAAATGTAACTAAAGCATCAGAAGGGGGTGTTAGTAGCTGATCTGATGAACTATGACAACACTTGTGAGCAAAGACACAAGCGTCCTCGCTCGATATTATTATGAGCTATGTTAATAACCTTCAGGTTCTGGACTTTTCCAGCTTACCTAGGTGTAGCTTAACACTGTGATATATGAGAGTTGTGGGTTGTTTTACCTCTGAGCGGCACTTTTTTGCACACCATGGGCTAAATGGCCAGATCACAAGGATCCCGAAGGCTCAGAGAAGGTTTGGGGAGGGGACCCACTGGAACACTTGTTGGGAGACAGATGGCAGCCTCCAGTCAAGGTCAACCAGCGTATTCTGTTGACGTGCACAGGGTATGGATCTCCCACACACGGGCCACGGCTTAACGTCCCATCCGACTTATCCAAGCCCATCGGTGTCCCCCACTGACCGTGGGCAGGGCGGGGAATTTTGCGGAGATAAATCTCAACGCTGACCCAGCTGGGACTCGAACCTGGGAACTGCACATTATGAGCCTGGCGCGCTACCTACTGAGCCATTCCCGCCCCCTGATATATGTGATGCAGAACACTGCCTAATTGACAATGAAGAAGGTTATGGACAAGAAGTTTCTCCGGTACTTCGAAAATTCAGTTATGATCTCTGATCTCTGTTTAGAAGGGGATGGGGGTGATCTACAGAAGATTCTCGACGCTTTCTTGAAGACAGCAGGCCAGTTCGCGGATCATGAGGACGACTTCGAGGAATAGCCCTGTCCCCTAAATTCCCCAGAAATCAATCCAATCGAGCATCTGTGGTTTGTGTTGGAAGAGCATATCCGATCTGCGGCAGCTCAACCACATAATCTACAAGAGTGTTCGTACCAAATACCACCAGACAACATTAGTAATCTTGTAGCCTCCATGCCATTCACGTTAACAGCTGTCTTGGCAGCACGTAGAGGACCAACATCATATTAGGCAGGTGGTCAAAATGTTTTGGTTGTTTGATGTATATTCCATATATTAAATATCTATTGTTCCCTCATGTTCAAGATTTCGAACGGAGGTTCCTGATGTGGATCCTTCAGCAGAGAAGCAACGAGACTGACAACTTAGGATGGGAAGTTGATAGTCGTCGGGCAATTGTGGCATTGTATTTTGCTGATGATCAGTTTTTTGCGCCCGGAAACTCCCGTGGAAAACAATTCACTACCGAACTTCACATCAGTTTGCTGTCTTATTTGCTCAGGTAAGTCGTGAATCTCATGACAAAAAATCACTTTTATTTTTGTTTTGTCTTTATTGTTCGGGTAAAATGTGAATCTCATGATAGGAAAAACGCTATTGCTTCTCATTGTCTTGTTTACTCACGTGAGAAATGAATCAGATGATAGAAAAATTAGGTTTTTTTTTGTATCTTACAACCACAGATTCAAATCTCAGGTAAGTCGTGAATGTGATGATAGAAAAATCAGTTTTATTTTTGTGTTCTCTTGATTGTTCGCGTAAAATGTGAAACTGATAAGAGGAAAATCGCTATTAATTCACATTGTCTTCTTTACTCATGTGAGAAGTGAATCAGATGATGGAAAAATTTATTTTTTTGTCGGTGACTTGTATTACATCAGATTCACATCTCAGATAAGACGTGAATGTGATGATAGAAAATCACTTTTATTTTTGTGTTGTCCTGATTGTTCGGGTTAAATGTGAATCTGATAATAGGAAAATCGCTATTACTTCTCATTGTCTTGTTTACTCATGTAAGAAGTGAATCAGATGACGGAAAAATTAGTTTGTTTGTCGATGACTTGTATAACATCAGATTCACATCTCAGATAAGACGTGAATCTGATGATAGAAAATCACTTTTATTTTTGTGTTTTCCTGATTGTTCCGGTTAAATGTGAATCTGATAATAGGAAAATCGCTATTCCTTTTCATTGTCTTCTTTACTCATGTAAGAAGTGAATCAGATGACGGAAAAATTAGTTTTTTGTCGATATCTTGCATCACATCAGATTCGCATCTCAGATAAGACGTGAATCTGATGATAGAAAATCACTTTTATTTTTGTGTTGTCTTGATTGTTCAGGGTAAATGTGAATCTCATGATACGAAAATTGCTATTACTTCTCATTGTCTTCTTTACTCATGTAAGAAGTGAATCAGATGATGAAAAAAATTAGTTTTTTTGTCGGTGCCTGGTATCACATCAGATTCACATCTCAGATAAGACGTGAATCTGATGATATAAAATCACTTTTATTTTTGTGTTGTCTTGATTTTTCAGGGTAAATGTGAATCTGATGATAGGAAAATCGCTATTACTTCTCTTTCTCCTGTTTACTCATGTAAGAAGTGAATCAGATGACGGAAAAATTAGTTTTTTTTTTGTATCTTGTATCAATCACAGATTCACATCTCAGGTAAGTCGTGAATGTGATGATAGAAAAATCACTTTTATTTTTGTGTTCTCTTGATTGTTCGCGTAAAATGTGAAACTGATAATAGGAAAATCGCTATTACTTCTTATTGTCTTCTTTACTCATGTAAGAAGTGAATCAGATGACGGAAAAATTAGTTTTTTGTCGATGTCTTGTATCACATCAGATTCACATCTCAAATAAGACGTGAATCTGATGACAAAAAATCACTTTTATTTTTGTGTTGTCTTGATTGTTCAGGGTAAACGTGAATCTGATGATAGGAAAACCGGTATTATTTCCCGCTGTCTCATTTTGTGTAAGACATTGCCAGAATTAGGTAGGGGGTAAGGGTGCCTTGACCCCCCCCCTCTCCCTTTCATAACGCTTGTAAGGGTAATTATAAGCCATAAAAAGTCATTAAGCTTGTGCACATTTCACGCATTTTGGAGAATTCTTTTTTTAAATCTCTAAAACAAAAGTAAAGGTGTTACACTGCAATGCAAATGAAAATCATTTTCACCAAAAGAAAAGACTATTTATTAAGTCGTGCGTCAATAGATATCTCTGTGTATATTCCTTACCTAGATTATTTCCCATATTCCAATTTTCATTTCTTTTTTCCACCAGAAACAATAGCAACCCTTTTTCATCTTATTGAACTGGCCTTGTACATCAACGCCCTTCTGGTGACGTGCACGGATCCTCGGGATTTCTACGGCGTGGATTTAGTAAAGTCCCTGAGAGAACAAGCCGATGCAGCAGAGTCGAATTTCACGAATCCTTTCGTCGTGCTCACTTTGTGCAATGCTAAAGAGAGATTAAATTCGAAAGATATCGCAACTCTGTTGGATGCCCTCAAGCCAAGGCCATCCTTCTCGTTTTGGATGGGTAAGTCACTCTGGTAATTACTACATGGAATAAACAATTGGGAATAAAAGAAAATTCCACGTAGATGTTTACCGATTCCGATGTACAGTCGCTCAAAAAAATATCCGAACACTATGGTTGATTACAGAATTCAGAAAAAATATCTGGCAATGATTTTTTTTAGAAATTCGTGATCTGGCAACCTTCGTGTCACGTGATTACAGAATTCAAAAAAAAATATCTGGCAATGATTTTTATAGAAATTAGTGATCTGGCAACCTTCGTGTACGTACCTTTTATGCTTCACGTAACCCCTGGAAATGTGTATTGTTATGAGGGAATCCGCACTTGGTCCCTCGAATGCAGATGATCGTATAGTGGCTTGATTAACTTTAATGGATATTCTAAATCCCGATTTTAGCAGAGATGCAGGTACTCAGTTAATTCACTCTAATTGATTTACTCAATTCAGCAGTTGGGTAACAAACAAACTTTAATCAAAAGATAAAGCTAAATAAAAAGCTGCATTAGGCTGCTTTAAGGAGGTCGAAGCAGATAAATTCTAATTTTAACAGGTTCACTAAAGCTTCTTAGTTCACTGATATCTGAAGGTTATTTTGAATCGATAACTATGGAGTTTACCTGAGGAAAATTAAAATCCCTCGTTATTTAGGCTGGAACGTCTGTCAATTGGGTGGTCCAAATCCTCGTCGTAGGGGCGGGGGTGGCTCAGTCGGTAGCGTGCCAGGCTCGTAATCTGTAGTTCCCAGGTTCGAGTCCCAGCTGGGTCAGCGTTGAGATTTATCTCCGCAAAATTCCCCGCCCTGCCCACGGTCAGTAGGGGACACCGATGGGCTTGGAAAGGCCGCCGTCCATCGGATGGGACGTTAAGCCGTGGCCCCGTGTGCGGGAGAGCCATACCCTGTGCACGTTAAAGAACACGCTGGATGGCCTTGACGGGAGGCTACCATTTGTCTCCCAACAGCTATTTCAGCGGGTCCCCTCCCCCAACCTTCTCTGAGCCTTCGGGGTCCATGTGACCTGGCCATTTAGCCCATTGTGTGCAAAAAAGTGCCGCTCAGAGGTAAAACAACCAAACAACCAAATCCTCGTCTGATGCATTGGCACTCGAATAAATATTAAGTAAAGATGAGAGCAGACTTTTACTTGAAGATCTCAGCTCAACTGATGCAGCTCAAGAGCTCACTATGGGTAAATCCAGAGGCCATGCTTTCAGCTGGGGTGAGCGCTATCTAGCTCAGATTTTCTGACACTCTCTCTAACTGACTAAAGGAAAAGAAGTCCGAGAGCATCCGCGGTTCAGGTTGTTGGGTTGTTTTAATTCTGAGCGGCACTTTTTTGTACACCATGGGCTAAATTGCCAGGTCACATGGACCCCGAAAGCTCAGAGAAGGTTGGGGGAGGGGACCCACTGGAATAGCTGTTGGGAGACAGATGGTAGCCTCCCGTCAAGGCCATCCAGCGTGTTTTTTAACGTGCACAGGGTATGGATCTCCCGCACACGGGGCCACGGCTTAACGTCCCATCCGACGGACGGCGGCCTTTCCAAGCCCATCGGTGTCCCCTACTGACCGTGGGCAGGGCGGGGAATATTGGATTACGAGGGAATTTACCTGGGAACTACAGATTACGAGCCTGGAGCGCTACCGACTGAGCCACCCCCGTCCCGCGGGGTTCAGGATAATATCTTTTCTACCTGATCCAAAAACAGCTCTCAAATCTTACGTTCTGGTTCTCCATTGGTTCGCTAACGAAGGGACGCTCAGAGGGTGATAACCATATTAGGCATCCTACTGGGATGTTGGTTTTCAGGGAAACTGAATCTCCCAACGGTCTGAAAATAGGGGAGTCCATATATGGTTCAAGAATGGGAGAAGCGATAGAACTCAAAAATAAACTGGTCTCTCTGCTTCTTTTAGGCTTAGCAGAAGCTAAGCGGTTTTCTTATATTAGAATTATATCTGCATTATTAGTTATCGAGGTATGCTAATATCATGATAACAGTATGTAACTGGCGTATCCCTTGAATAGATATATAAAATTATAGTTATAGTATAACAATAGGAATAAAATAAAACATATATATATATACATTAAATTTTGTATTCATAAATTGCATATATCGATAAACACAAAATATACCTTTTTTGAACAGCACTGTTGCTAACTTAGCGACTTTGTTACTAGATCTAGCGACTTTTGAGCTCTCGCGGTGTCCCCAAAACATTTTACTTTGTATCCCACATTGAGAACCCCTGACCTAAACCAAAACCATCCCAAAAACATTTCATCTCGCATAACAATATTCTTCAGCATTCTCTATTTACTAACGAGTTTTTGAATATCTCGATCTTCCATTATACTTCTTCAAAAAACATATTTATTTAAAGGGAGACAAATTCGAAAACTACGGTAATAATAATTTAAAAATATAATATTTTTTAATAATTATAATCAACTCCTGTTGCCAGATCATCAAAGGAAACTATAAGTCTTAATGTATTTTAAAAGATTATGAGAAGATTAGTTTTCGTTGAATGGCAAGTTCGAACGTTACCATTTAAAACGTTCTATTTTCATTACATTTGAAATTTTAAAGCATGGTATTGCTGACTTTTGAACTTTACCGCATCAAACAATGGAAAACAGGAATCATTTTACGAAAGTGTGTTGTGAAATTTGCCGGAATAGCTACAACAATTGGCTAAATATCAAATAAAATTTCGAAATTAAAAAAAGTATTTTATTAGATTATCAGAATATTAGTTTTCACTGAATGGCAACATGTCTGCAACGTCACCGTTAACAATCGAGTGGATCATAATTTGTGTACTTTGAAATTTTTTCCAGAATAGATGCATTTGTAAATAAATTGTGGTGTGTTAAGTTCTAAATTCTATTTGCCTGTGATGGGAAAAAGATTAACTTCTAATAATGTTTTGTGCGCCGCCCCGTGGCCGAGTGGTTAGCGCGCTTGGCTACTGATCTACGGGATCTGGGTTCGAGCACCGGGTAAGGCATGGATGTTCGTGTTGTTTTCTGCTGAGGTCCTGCCATCCTCTCAGATCTTCTACTGTGGCATATAAACTGACAGGCTCCTGTCAGACCTCTGTGACAAGCAGCTACTTGAGGGGGTATTTATTATTTTTTTAATGTTTTGTGCAACATTCGTAATTTTAAAGCTTTGCTTTATCAGCCCCGCTGATACAGGACTTGATGAGTTGGGTTGTTTTACCTCAGAGCGGCACTTTTTGCACACAATGAGTTAAATGGCAAAGTCACAATTACCCCGAAGACTCAGAGAAGGTTGGGAGAGGGGACCACTGGACAGCTGTTAGAAGACAGAGTTGGTTGTTTAACCTCAGAGCGGCACTTTTTTTGCACACAATGGGCTAATTGATCAAGTCACAAGTACCCCGAAGACAGAGAAGGTTGGGGGAAGGGACCACCTGGACAGCTGTTAGACGAGAGAGTTAGATTGTTTAACCTCTGAGCGGCACTTCTTTGAACACAATGGGTAAAATAACCAAGTCACAAGGACCCCGAAGACTCAGAGAAGGATGCAGAAGGGGACTATTGGACAGCTGTTAGGAGACAGGGTTGGGTTGTTTAACCTCTGAGCGGCACTTTTTTGCACACAATGGGCTAATTGATCAAGTCACAAGTACCTCGAAGACAGAGAAGGTTGGGGGAAGGGACCACCTGGACAGCTGTAAGACGAGAGAGTTAGGTTGTTTAACCTCTGAGCGGCACTTTTTTGCACACAATGGGCTAAATGATCAAGTCACAAGTACCCCGAAGACAGAGAAGGTTGGGGGAAGGGACCACCTGGACAGCTGTTAGAAGACGGAGTTGGTTGTTTAACCTCAGAGCGGCACTTCTTTGCACACAATGGACAAAATAACCAAGTCACAAGGACCCCGAAGACTCAGAGAAGGATGCAGAAGGGGACCATTGGACAGCTGTTAGAAGAGAGAGTTGGGTTGTTTAACCTCTGAGCCGCATTTTTTGCACACAATGGGTTAAATGATAAAGCACAAGTACCCCGAAGACTAAGAGAAGGTTGGGAGAGGAGACCACCTGGACAGCTGTTAGGAGACAGGGTTGGATTGTTTAACCTCAGAGCGGCACTTTTTTTGCATACAATGGGCTAAATAACCAAGTCACAAGGACCCCGAAGACTCAGAGAAGGTTGGGGGAGGAGACCACCTGGACAGGGTTAGGTTGTTTAACTTTTGAGCGGCACTTTTTTGAAAACAATGGGCTAAATGATCAAGTCACAACTACCCCAAGGACTCAGAGGAGGTTGGGGGAGTGGACCACTAAACAGCGGTTAGAAGACAGGGTAGGGTTGTTTAACCTCTGAGCGAAACTTTTTTTGCACACATTGGGCTAAACGGGCAGGTCACAGGTTTCCCGAAGGGTCAGTGAAGGTTAGGGGAGGGAACCTGCTAGACAGCTCTTAGGAGAGATGTAGTAGCCTCCCGTTAAGGTCATCCAGCTTGTTCTTGCAGGTGCGAGAGATCCATACCCTGTGCAGTCATCTGCACAGGGTATGGATCTCTCGCACATGGAACCACGGCTTAACGTCCCTTCCGACGGGCGGCGACCTTTCCAAGCCCATCGGTATCCCACACTGCCGAGAGTAGGGCGTGAGTTTTGCGGAGATAAATCTCAACGCTGGTCCAGCTGGGACTGGATCCTGGGAACTGCAGCTTACAAGCCTCGCGCGCTGCCGTCTGAGGAACCCGCCACAGGCTTTCGCCCGCTGTTTCCAGAAAGATCGAGCGATGCGAATGGGATCAGAGGAGAGCCCCTAGTGTGAAATATTATCGATTCAATAGTGTGAATTCATATTAATGTGTATTATTTAATCTTCGTTACAGAGATACAAGCTCTGGCCGTCGTGGCCCTCACTTGCTTCGAAAAACAAGGCCAAAAGAAACAAAGCTATGCTGCTGAAATACTAAAGGCTACACAATCGTTTAAGGCTGAGCAACAATCTGATGGTGGTTTCCATACACTACAAGCTACTGCTATGGTGTTGCAAGTAAGTCTGTGTATTTATGACGTATTGAGTATTGTACTGATAAAATAGCGAACTTTGTGTTAATAATGAATTGATATAGTAATGAATACCACATTGTTAACTTGAGTGTTCTGAAGTTGGTTTAGTACTGAGTATTTTTATAGCATACTCTGTATCTTATTAATGAGGTACCGAGTATAGCATTATTGATATTACACTGAGTACTTTATGAATGATATACTGCCTTATATAATTAATGGCATACTGAGTACTCTATGGGTTGGATTGGTTTATCTCTGAGCAACACTTTTTTTGCACACAATGGGGTAAATGGTCAAGTCACCAGAACCCTGATATTCAGAGAAGGTTGGGGGAGAGGACTCGCTGGAACAGCTGTTGGGAGACAGGTGGTAGCTTCCAATCAAGGTCATTCAGCGTGTTCTTTAACTTTGGGCTGTATTACCTCTGAGTGGCACTTTTTTGCACACAATGGACTAAATGGTCAAGTCACCAGAACCCTGATATTCAGAGAAGGTTGGAGGAGAGGACTCGCTGGAACAGCTGTTGGGAGACAAGTGGTAGCCTCCAGTCAAGGTCATTCAGCGTGTTCTTTAACTTTGGGTTGTTTTACCTCTGAGTGGCACTTTTTTGCACACAATGGGCTAAATGGTCAAGTCACCAGAACCCTGATATTCAGAGAAGGTTGGGGGAGAGGACTCATGGAACAGCTGTTGGGAGACAGGTGGTAGCTTCAAGTCAAGGTCATTCAGCGTGTTCTTTAACTTTGGGTTGTTTTACCTCTGAGTGGCACTTTCTTGCACACAATGGGCTAAATGGCCAAGTCACAAGGACCCTAAGGGTTCAGAGAAGGTTGGAGGAGGGAATCCACTGGAACAGCTGTTGGGAGACAGATAGTGGCCTCCTGTCAAAGCCTTTCAGCTTGTTCTTTAACGTACACTGGGTATGGCTCTCCCACACAGGGAGCCACAGCGTAACAATTCAACTGATGGATGGCGGTCTTTCGAAGCCCATCGGTGTCCCCTACTGACTAAGGGCAGGACAAGAAGTTTTGCAGAGACAAATCTCAACGCTAGCCCATGTGGGACTCAGATCTGTGAGCTGCAGATTTTGAGCCTGGTGCGCTACCGATAGAGTCACTCCTACCCCTCCAGGTCACAAGGACCCGAGAGCTTAGAGAAGGTTGGGGGAAGGGGATCCACTGAACAGTTGTTAGGAGACAGATGGTAGCCTCCCACCAAGGATATCCAGCGTGTTCTTTAACATGTAGAGCATATATTTCTCTCACACAGAGCCATGGTTTAGAGTCCCATTTAATGGACGGCGCCTTTTCCGAGCTGTCTATTTAACGTTGTGTGAATGAAGTACTACTGATTCTTGTATTGATGACATACTGAGCACATTGATGACCTGCTGAATATTGCATGAATGACATTCTAAGTTGTTTGGCGTACTAGTTTTGTTTGGCTTCTGAGCAGCACTTTCTCGCAGGGGCGGGAGTGACTCAGTCGGTAGCGCACCAGGCTCGTAATCTGTAGTTCCCAGGTTCGAGTCCCAACTGGGTCAGCGTTGAGATTCCCCGCCCTGCCATGGTCAGTAGTGGACACCGATGGGCTTGGAAAGACCGCCGTCCATCGGATGGGACGTTAAGCCGTGGCCCCGTGTGCGGGAGAGCCATACCCTGTGCACGTTAAAGAACACGCTGGATGGCCTTTACGGGAGGCTACCATCTGTCTCCCAACAGCTGTTCCAGTGGGTCCCCTCCCCCAACCTTCGGGGTCCATGTGACCTGGCCATTTAGCCCATGGTGTGCAAAAAAGTGTCGCTCATAGGTAAAACCCAACGTTAAAGAACACGCTGGATGGCCTTGACGGGAGGCTACCATCTGTCTCCCCACCGCTGTTCCAATGGTTCCCCTCCCCCAACCTTCTCTGAGCCTTCGGGGTCCATGTGACCTGGCCATTTAGCCCATGGTGTGCAAAAAAGTGCCGCCCCGAGGTAAAACAACCCAACAACGCAGCACTTTTTCGCACGTAGACAATGGGCAGATTAAGAAAGATCCCAAAACACCGGAATCTGAGTAGAGGAAGATTAGTTCTATTAATCAGAAGAAGGAATCAAAAAAACAGCAACGCGGGTAGAGAGAGGGGGGGGGTGTCATTTCTGGTCTTCATTACCCTTACTAGCATTCTCAAAGAACTTTGCCTCCCTCACCCCCCAGATCCAGCCAGCTCTGATCATAGCAGAGATTAATGCAGTACAGATAAGATACTATCTTAAAATTCAACCCATTGCCGATTTCGGCCCCTCTGTGCTCATGTGTCTGCTCACTTCATTTTTGCTCCGTGCCCTAAATATTCAATAATATAAAGTTGTGAGTTTAAAAATTCAAACGGAAGTTTTATATTTTTTTTAAATTTTAAAATAACTTTATATATTTAATAATAGTTTAATGAACAGTAATATACTTGTTATTTTTTTACATAGTTTCGATTTGAAGCTTAAGTTTGGATAAATCATTGAAATCCTTTTCTTATATAATTATTGATCATGCCGCTAATGTTGCTGATATCAGTTACTTGTCATTGCAAACCTAATAACTATAGTGTCCCATCTGGTTAACTTCACCTGGGAGTTGGATTGTTTTACCTCTGAGTGCTTCCCTTTTGCCCACGATAGGCTAAATGGCCAGGTCACAAGGACCTCGAGGGATTCATAAAAGGTTGAGGGAGGGAACCCACTGGACAGCTTTTAGGAGACAGATGGTAGTCTTCCATCAAGGCCATCGAACGTGTTCTTTAAAATTCCACGGAATTTTAACGAACATGTTCTATAAAAATACTCAGTAGTAAAACGTGTTCTTTAACGTGCGCAGGGTATGGCTCTCCAGCATACGGAGCCAAGGCTTAACATACCATCGGACGGATGGCGGCCTTCCCAAGTTCGTCGGTATCCTCTACTGACCAAAGGCAGGGCTGGAAGTTTTGCACAGATAAATCTCAATGTTGGCCCTCTTGGGACTCAAACCTGGAAATTGCAGATTACGAGCCTGTTGCGCTACAGAATAAGCCCACTCCGCCCCCTTGATCTGTGAATCAGATTTCTTCTGTAGATATCTAAATACCTGTTTATCTCCATTTCAGGCCTTGTTTGCTTCTGAGTCAGAAATTGATGATTGGGATGTGACTTTAGCTGCCAAGTACCTGTCGAAAAGTCAAAAACTGAACGGATCTTTTGGCGACTTTCTGACCACCTATTACGTAATTCCTCTTTTATCAAGGAGAAGTCTTCTGAATATCGGCATGACTAAGTGCTCCTACAAGTCAAAAGATGGTAAGTAACCATGGGCGACCCAGGAATATTACATCGGGAGGGGTGTCGTGGTCACGGCACCAATTAGACGTGACCCCCTTTGATATTTGTGGGTGGTACAACTTTCCCGGCGTGATCGTATATTTTTTCTCTCTAACCAAGGCGAAAGCCTGAATCAACAATCTCATGGATAGGCAATTAAAATAAACAGCACTGAACTTACAATTAAAATGAATAGCACTGAGCTTATTGTATCAGTTAACAACCTAATATTTCTTTGCACATTTCAGTTCATTAAACAATTGAGGCGTGCTGAGCGAGCTACCTGCTCGTAATTTGAGCGGTTCATAACAGTTCACAAGATCCCTATGTGGGGACATAAAGATACTAAGTCCCGGAAATACTTTTACGTGGAAAACATGTCCTCAGATTTAATTTAGGTCCCTCCTTACCTTGGCAGAAGATGTCGCTAGAAGTAAGCATTGCTGGCTGTAGGTAAATTGAAACAATCGGCTGCACTTCCCATTGTCCCTGACTCGGAAGCTCAGCTCGCTGGGGGGACTGGTTGCGGACCTCCGCACAACTCGGACGACAAAAGAAGAAGAAAGGACCCTCTCCTCTCTGGCCACTGCACGGCTCGGACCCAGAGAGCAAGCATCAGTTCCACGAAAAAATGTTTTTCCGTCCTTTTCCGCGAATTCCTCGTGGAGGTCACCTTGTTGACCTGGGTGGAGGACGCGGATTGGTGGAGCTGATCGAGGTGCGGGCAAGCACCCACCCGTTGTTTTCCTGTTTACTGCACGGAAGCACGTAAGCTCAGTTCTGGAGGGGAATCAACGGATTTGTAGAATGTTCGTTACTAGTCCGTCTTTCGGACAGTCATGTCCACGTTATGAAATCACGTGGGCATGACATACCTACACACTCAGGGGGCGAGCAGATGACCGATAAGTTCCACTGAACGGATGGGAAGAGTCCTCGCGCCCCCCTTCACGGGCCACTGATGTGGGATTCCAAGGTAAGGGGTATCACACTCGAAGTATCACTGGCAGGAGCCACCTTGCTTCCTGCCCTCTTGGGTTGGCCTTGCATCATCCTCCGTTTGGCGTGAAGAAAACTTCCAGCAATACATGAAACAGAAAGAAATAAGGAGGGGGTCAAAATCTGGGTTTTCTTTTTCCACACAATCAATGTTATACAATACATAGTCTATTCCGAACTGATCCTTACGTGTCCCCACATTTACATGGAGTTGTCACAATAACTAACAAAACGTGTACAAATTTAAAATTACTCTAGGGACCACCACTAGCGCTTTCTACAAATATGTTCGGAAGACTTCGTTACTTTATGGCTTAAGTCCGTACAAATTATCGCTTCGGTTCGCCTCGTTCTCATAACGAAGCGGCTGGCCGCAAGACAATTGATTTACCTCGTTCAGTTTTACATAGAATACGACTCGTCCCTTCACTTAAAGTGCTTAAACATGTGATAGTCTACAAGGGGAGAAAAACAAAATCTCCTTTTTTTTTTTCATTCCACGGTACTTGATGGCATGTAACACATTTTGGGCGCTCACATAATGCTGCACGATCTACGTTATACAATCTTCATTTACTGAATCGATATGTGGTTAACAAATTATCTAACAACTCTAATTTAGCTTGATCGTAATTTAACATATAAAGATAAAAAAAATTGTTCTATTCTCTTTCACTTCGCTAATCAATGACATTAATTTACAATTTGATCTCAACACACGTACATTGTCATGGACAAAAAAAAGATGTATATTTCTAATTACATCGAGCAGGGTGTCACGACTTTACAGGATCTCAGCCGGCATTCTGAATTTGTGTCCCCTGAAGTGGTATAAATATGGGGGAGGGAGGGACGCCCATCCGTTCAATGACTCTCGCGCAGTAATCGCTTTCTGAGTGCTGGCGAGCTCCATTGAACGGACTCAACTGGGGCTGATCGGCTAAAGACGCGGGGGGGGAGCTGTCCGGCGAGAAGTCACTCAAGCGATGATTCAGCGGCGCTCGCGCTGGCCGCTGCAACGCCGAGCTGACGTCATCTTCTGCTTTCCTGGCAGGTCACTTGTTGGGTTGCCATGGTAACGCAAAGCGAGAGGCGCTGCTCTGCCTCTCGGCGCCTCGCTCGTAGGGGGCGCTGCGGTAGCGGCAGCGCTCCCTCCGTTTACCGGTGTTCCTTCTGGGGTCGGACCCGCGGTGGGCGCTAGGGAAGCCGGCAGAACGTGCTTTCAGCCATCGGACAGCTTCGGCGCTCTGGTCTGTGTCGGTGTTTCGTTTTTCGAGGACGCGTGGGAGTGGATTCGCATACAGCGCCGCTGGGGTCCGCTGTATTTTTTTCTTGAGCTTCCATTTCTTTTCCACTTTAATTGACGCTGATTCCTGAATGTACTTAAGCTTTCTAACGGTTGTTTTGGCTCTTGGTGAATGAGTACAGAATTCTTTATTATGCAGGTCCCCTCAATTTTCCCTCTCATTCGTTTCAATTCTTCTTGGTCGGTCCTGAGTCCTAAATTTCTATCGTGAATGCGCTGGACCTGGCTTTATGTTGTGTTCGGAAGCAGTGACTCTGGGGATGGGATTCAAAGGTTCTTACGATCGACGCCACTCGGCCGCTCGTGAATTCTACTTCCTGATTCGAGATATTGGGTCGGGGCTCCTCGTTCCTTTCGGCAGCTACTCCAGTGGATTGCCTTGAATCATCTTTGTTCTCTTCTACTCTACTTTCTGTTTTTCTCTCGGCTCGTGCGAGCATAAGTGCGGAGTTGTTGGTAGGAGTGGTAATCACTCTCCCTGATGAATCTCGCGTCCTTAATTCATAGTGGTGGGAAGTTTTTCCCGGGGGTGCTGATTCTTCCTGATTCGAGTTACTGGTCCGGGGTCCCTCGTCTGTTTCGTCCGCTACTCCTGTCGGTTGTCTTGAATTATCTTGGTTCTCTTCTACTCTGTCTTCTGTTTCGTTTTCGGCTTCCGTGTGCATGGGTGAGGCGTTAACCGCAGGAGTGGGCTCTGACCTGGGGATTCTAGTGGGCAGATTCGTAATGATAGATATGGGCAGGTGAGTGTCAATTGTTGTAGGGAATATCATACGGGGATCTTCCTCCCACTCTTGTTCACACCTGTCGGAGCTTAAGTTTCGCTCAGGTGGGTTCCCCTCGAGCTGCTTCGGTATCGTTTCATGGTTGATTTCCTCCGCGGGTGTGGGGAAGGTTCTTCGTTCCCTCATCTTTGTCAGTCTGTCAACATGGGCAATCTCTGTCCTGCGGGGGTTGATTACTAGTCTTATCTTGTAATTGACTTCAGATAATTTATCCAAAACTCGCCAGGGTCCCGTGGACAATTTCGAAAGTTTCTTGGTATTCTTGCGCGGGATTCGAGGGCAGAACAGGAGTACCAGATCGCCGACCTTTATTTGTTTGTCAAAAGACACTCTTTTCCTCTGTTTTTCTTGTCTCTCGGCTGCCAGTTCTAAATTTTGTCTCACTAGGTCGTGAGCTCTGTTCATTTTGGTGGTCACGTACTCTGCATAATTTTCGGTTGCGTAATATGAAGGAGGTTCCCTTGTCTGCCAAACCTGATGTGGGAATACCAAGTCCCTGCCATAGACTAAGTAATTGGGTGTCTCCTTAGTGGTGCTATGGACGGCGCTTCTGTATGCCATTAGTACAAAGGGGAGAAATTCATCCCATACATCATTGGTTTCGGACACCATATGCGATAATATGTTCAATATGGAAGAATTTAACCTTTCACATTGGCCGTTTCCACTGGGATGGTAAAAGCTACTGTTGAGTTTGGTGACGCCTATTCTCTTATATACTTCTGTCGTCACCTTTCCGGTAAAATTCTTCGCATTATCGCTGATTACATATTGTGGAATTCCGTGTTTCACGATATAGTCTTCTAGGGATATTTTTGCGACGGTTTCAGCGGTTTGATTGGGCAAGGCATACAATTGGGGCCATTTCGTGAAATAGTCTGTTATGACTAAAACGTATTTGTTGCCATTCTCGGTTGTTGGGAGTGGGCCGAGGAAATCCATTCCTACTTTCTCGAAAGGTCGAGTGGCGAAGGGTGCTCTCACGAGGTCGGCCTTCCTTTCGGGTTTATATCCTCGCCTTTGTAAACATGATACGCAGGTCTGAACATAGTTCTTAACGTCTGCGCACATGCCGTGCCAGAAATAATGGGCTCTAACTTTTTGTAGGGTCTTTAGTTCGCCGAGGTGGCCTGAACAAGGGTTGTCATGACATAATTGCAGAATTTTGCTGATTAGACTCCGAGGGACGACTACTTGCTCTATAATTTCATTTCTAATCTCGTTTTTGCTTGGGATCGAGCAATGAAACAACAATCCGTCGTTCATGTAGAACTGGTCGGAAATTTTGGTCAAGGGTTTGAGACTTGTCCCCTCTAATGCATCTATTATTGGTTTCAAGTTCGTGTCTTCCACCTGTAACTTTCTCCATTGGCCCTTGTCTGCGAATATGTCCGTTGGGATGGCATTTGTGTCGATAGCATTGATGTTTCTTGACAGCACGTCAGCTGGAATATTCTGTTTTCCCGGTCTATATTGCACGTCGAAGTCATAATCTTGGAGGGTCAGGTTCCATTTTGCCAATCTGCTGGAAGGATCCTTCATTTTCATTAGGTATGATAGGGGGGCGTGATCCGATATGACCGTGAATTTTCTCCCGTACAGGTATGGCTTGAAGTAATGGATAGCAAACTTGATCGCTAACGCTTCCTTCTCTATTGTGGAGTATCTGGTTTCGGGGGGTTTCAGTTTCCTGCTCACGTACGCAATTGGTTGTCTAATTCCTTCAGCATTGGGTTGTTCGAGGATTCCGCCTAGGGCGGAGCCACTGGCGTCTGTAGATAGAAAGAATTGCTTATTGAAGTCAGGGTAGATTAGCACGGGTTCGCTAATCAATTTTAGTTTTAACTCCTGGAAGGCTTCCTCTGCCTGGGGGGTCCATTTAAATTTGGCGTCCTTCTTGATCAGTTAGACTAGCGGTAGGGTGATGTCTGCGTATCTATCAATGAACCGTCGGTAATACCCTGTCAGTCCAAGGAATGCCCTAACTTTCTTTGTTGAGTTGGGCATTGGAAAATTCTCTACAGCTTCCAAGTTCCGTGGGTCGGGCTGCACCCCTTCTGAGGTTATCAGGTGGCCTAAGTAGGATAAGGATGCCTTAAAGAACTGGCATTTTTTTGGCTTCAATTTTAGGTCGAATTTTCGCAATCTGTCGAATACCATCTGCAATCGATCTATGTGTTGCTCGAAGGTTTTTGAGGCTACTATGATGTCATCGAGGTAGACCAATACCTGTTCATGTCTAAGACCCATCAGTACGTTATCTAATAACCTCTGGAACGTGGATGGTGAACATTTTAAGCCGAAAGGCATATTTTGGAATTCATACAATCCGTTTCTGCTGAAAAAAGCGGTCTTTTCGATGTCCCTCGGGTGTACAGGTATCTGCCAGTAACCTGACATCATGTCTAGTGAGCTGAAGAATTTGGCGTCAGACAGGGAATCAATGATTTCGCTTATTAATGGAATGGGGTACGAGTCGCTAACAGTTTTAGCATTCAGAGCTCTATAATCGACACAAAAGCGGTAAGAGGAGTCCCGTTTTTTCACCAGTACGATCGGGGAGGCAAAAGATGAAGCGCTCTCCCTGATAATCCCGTTTCTCAATAATTCGTCGATTTGATTGTCTAGCTCTTTTTGTAGGGAATAAGGCACCTTGTAAGGTCGTTGCCTCACTGGTTTGTTGTCCTCCAAGTATATCTCATGATAGACTGCTGTTGTGGTCGTAAGCTCACTTAAGTCTCTGGCAAAAATATCTTGGTTTTTCAATAACAGGGATTCTAATCTTTTCTTAAATTTTCGGGGGACGTGATCTAATTCGAAATCTTGCAACGATAATGGTTGTTTGCGCTTCTGATGAACAGGGCTGCTGTTTTTGCACGAGCTGTCAATGCTATTGATCTGATTTCCCTACACATGGCTTCGACGCTGGCTAATTTTATGTTTTTGTTTATCCACACAGGGTAATGGGAAACATTAGCGACTCTGACATTTATCAGTCCTTCCTTACTGACGACGTTTAAGGATCTGGCTACCCGGATGGCGCCTTGTTTCAATTTGCTGTTCTGCTGTGTAAACACGGTTTTGGATTGCAAGCTTCTGTCGGTACAACTCACTAAAATGATTTTTTCCGTCCTGGGGGGAATCAATGTTTTAGTATATGCTCTTCCTATTACCTCAGCTGGGAGACTTCTAGTATGGTTAAACCGACGATTTTTGCCCATTTCATTAGCTGTATCGGGGGCTGTCTGTAATTTCGCGCCTCCTTCATTTCTATTTCTCTCATTATTCCTCACCGTTCCAGCTCTTAGGTCGATTGTGAACCTCTGGGACCTCAAAAGGTCATATCCGAAAATGGCATCGTATTTATTACTGACTTCCATATCTACCACATAAATGGGATGCTTAAACTGGACACCAGCCACCTGGATCTCTGCTTCATACTTTCCTAGCAGGGGCAAGTCTTCACCACAGATTCCTTTTATTCCTATCCTAACGGGTTATGCCTTGCTGCGTAATTTTGCTCTTATTTTCTTGAAGCACCTCAGTCCGATTATTGAGACGGTCGCCCCTGTGTCTATGAGGGCAGTGAATTCTTCATTTTCGATCTTCCCCTTAATTAATGGTGCTTGAGTGTCGTCATCACCTATGGTAGCGTACGAAGCCATATGGGCGTCTGAAGTGCGCTTGGGATAGTGGGAAATACGCCCAGATTTCACCTCCCTTGTTAGTTTCAATGACGGGTCTGGGGGATTATCCTGGTTTCTCCTGCTATAATTTTGATTCTGGAAAGCCTGATTTTGTCTATAGGGGTTATCGAAGCCTTGAGCTCTTGGGCCGCTGGGATTTTGGTTCCACCTGTATTCCCACTGTCGAGAGGGGTATCTCGGACTCCTGCCATTCGCGTTGTACATTGGGATGCTAGATCTCCCGTAAGGGACTGGAGTGTTTCTGCATTCCCTGGCAAAGTGTCCTATACTTCCGCAGGCATAACACGTTATGGGGTTTCCACGGACATTTTGTTGCATGGGGGGCGGATCTCTGGGCCTTCCCCTTTCACTTTCGTCCTTAATTGATTTTTCCACCACCCTCACTCTATCTGATAATTCCTTCAGTCCCGTACTTATGCTATGGAGTATTGTTTCATTATCGTCGGACCGGTTTCTCAGTAATTTATAAATCTCCTGCATATGTCCTGATTCGTCTGGTTTGATGTTAGATTTTAATTCCGTTTCTACGGAACAAATGTTAGCTGATCTATCTGACACGAGTTTTTCATTGCTTTCTTCTAATGTCGCTCGGGTAACGACTTCTTCAAAACTCCCAGGGTTATGCGAAAGCACGAATCGTTTCAGCTTCGGCAACAAGCCTGCGACAAACTGTGACAGCTTGAATTGGTCATGGAACCCGGGGTAGCCGTTTGCGGGGTCATTATTATCCTTAAATAAATTATACGTTAAGGTCCTCACTCTGTCAGAATATTCCCTTACGCTTTCGCCCACCTTTTGTCTACAGGCAGAGAATTTCTGGATTTTTACAGGCAAAGGGTCTTCAATGTCGAATCTCTCTGTGACTATTTTCTTGAATTTATCATAATCTGTTTCTAAATCGAGCTCGGGCGATTCGTTTAGAAAGTCCGCAGCTAAACCCTCAAATTTCGATTTCGCGATCATCATCATATCTGGTTTGCTCCATCTCGCTGACCGACCAATCCCTTCCAAATGGGTAAAGAACGACGCCGCTGAGGGGGACTTCTCACCTTTGTAGGACCCAACCAGATTGACAAATCCCGCTAGCACAGGGACATTACTGTTCCTACTTTCGTTTCCCGAGGTAATGGGTGGGGGTTCTACTGGTTGAGTTGCCATTTTGGGCAATGGAAGTTAGGTAATGTAATACACAAAATTTCAGTTATGAAGTACGAAGCGTTTAAAATTTAGCCTACACGTGGGATCCATATTATATTGGTTAATGTCTCTATTCACTTGTCCCGCCTTTCCCCGGAGTGCTGAGTGTTGTTCTGGTGTACGTATTTAGGTAATCCTCCAAAAGTGCAGGGAGGTGTGTCACAGAAATACACTAGACATGAAAGAAAATAATCACTCCTGACTAAAAGATTGCTGAATGTAGTGGTTCCCTAGTCGATTCGCTATTTTTCCTCGTACAAACTACTCCTGGGCCTATCTATTTTTGAAGTTACTGAAATATGCAGTGCACAAATATACATTTCCTAATTTTCCATTATAGTTTATAATAGCATTTTATTTTGACAGATGTTCCTGAAAATCCTCACTAAAAATACATGTATCACAGTCCTCGCTAAAAATATTCACAGGATAACATACACCTTAACATTTATATAATCGCAATATTCTCAACTTCTAAGAGTTTCCTAACATTTTTTTTTTGCCGCTGCCTCGTTTCAACACAGTAATTATGTAATATCTATATACGCTTTTCACGGAACATCAACTTTATCGATTTGTGGCCGCAATAACCCTCAGGTTCGAATATCCTGGTCACCGGAACCAATTTGTCGTGGTCACGGCACCAATTTGTGCCCCTTTGATAATTGTGGGTGGTACAACTTTCCCGGCGTGATCGTATATTTTTTCTCTCTAACCAAGGCGAAAGCCTGAATCAACAATCTCATGGATAGGCAATTAAAATAAACAGCACTGAACTTACAATTAAAATGAATAGCACTGAGCTTATTGTATCATTTAACAACGTAATATTTATTTACACACTTCAAGCTTATTGTATCAGTTAACAACCTAATATTTCTTTGCACATTTCAGTTCATTAAACAATTGAGGCGTGCTGAGCGAGCTACCTGCTCGTAATCTGAGCGGTTCATAACAGTTCACAAGGTCCCTATGTGGGGACATAAAGATACTAAGTCCCGGAAATACTTTTACGTGGAAAACATGTCCTCAGATTTAATTTAGGTCCCTCCTTACCTTGGCAGAAGATGTCGCTAGAAGTAAGCATTGCTGGCTGTAGGTAAGTTGAAACAATCGGCTGCACTTCCCATTGTCCCTGACTCGGAAGCTCAGTTCGCTGGGGGGACTGGTTGCAGACCTCCGCACAACTCGGACGACAGAAGAAGAAGAAAGGACCCTCTCCTCTCTGGACACTGCACGGCTCGGACCCAGAGAGCAAGCGTCAGTTCCACGAAAAAATGTTTTTCCGTCCTTTTCCGCGAATTCCTCGTGGAGGTCACCTTGTTGACCTGGCGTGGAGGACGCGGATTGGTGGAGCTGATCGAGGTGCGGGCAAGCACCCACCCGTTGTTTTCCTGTTTACTGCACGGGAGCGCATAAGCTCAGTTCTGGTGCCGGAGGGGAATCAACGGATTTGTAGAATGTTCGTTACTAGTCCATCTTTCGGACAGTCATGTCCACGTTATGAAATCACGTGGGCATGACAGGGGCATAGAAACAAATCAATGTTTCAAGAAACAAAGGCAGTTGCAAATGCAGTATCATGCATATATCATATCAGGGCGGGATGTAGCGAGGAGGGGAGGTAAGAATCTCACGCCTGCCATCACCCGCGCCCGCACATGCTTTCCACAAGAAAGAAATTAGGTAAAACTCTAGTTTCCTGAAGAGTGAAATTAGGTAAAACAGTACTATTTAGATGAATGAAAATAGATAAAACAGTACTTTTCCGAAGATTGGAATTAGGTAAAACAGTGCTTTTCAGAAGAGTGAAATTAGGTAACACAGTGCTTTTCAGAAGAGTGAAATTAGGCGATCCAGTACTTTTCCGAAGAGTGAAATTAGGCAATCCAGTACTTTTCAGAAGAGTGGAATTAGGTAAAATAGTAGTTTAGAAGATTTAAATTAGGTAAAACAGTACTTTTCCGAAGAGTGAAATTAGGTAAAACAGTACTTTTCAAAAGAGTGGAATTAGGTAAAACGGTACTTTTCCGAAGAATGAAATTAGCTGAAACAGTATTTTTCGAAAGAGTGGAATTAGGTAAAACTGTAATTTTCAAAAGAGTGGAATTAGCCAAAATAGTACTTTTCAAAAGAATAAAATATGTAAAACAGTACTTTTCAGAAGAATGAAATCTCATAAAACAGTACTTTTCAGAAGAATGAAGTATGTAAAACAGTACTTTTCAAAAGAGAGGAATTAGGTAAAACAGTCTTTTCCGAAGAGTGGAATTAGGTAAAATAATACTTTTCCGAAGAATGAAATTTGGTAAAACAGTATTTTTCAAGAATAAAGTTTGGTAAAACAGTAATTTTCAAGAATGAAATTAGGTAAAACAGTAGTTTTACGAAGAGTGAAATTACGTAAAACAACACTTTTCAAAAGAGCGGAATTATGTAACACGGTACTTTTCCAAAGAGTGGAATTAGGTAAAATTGGTAAATTTGTTTTTGTTAGGTAAAATTGTTTTTGTGAAATTTAGGAGAGTTGGTAAAATCGAGACAACTTGGAAAAATCTTCGGGATTTAGCAAATTTCGAAGTGCATTAGTAAAATTCAGGCGAGATGTAAAAATAAGAATTTTTTTGTAAAATTATAGCGAAATGGTAATTTGATTTTAAAAAAATTTAACCTTTCTTTTTTTAAAAATGTAAGTTTTCAACGTATAAATATACACAGTCGTATGAGAATAATATGACCACCTACCATACATATACTATGGTAGGTGGTCATATTATTCTGATACGATTGTGTACATATATATATATACGCAATTAGTTTGTATTATTAATAATTTCTAAAGCAAAAGACTAGCATAAAGTAACAATACAAACTACTACCAGGATTATTTTAAAACTAATATTCTAAAATGAATTTTACGCCTAGTTTTCTTTAACATGCATAATTTAAGGCTTTAAATTTCACACTACATTTTATTCTTCAGGGTAAATTAATAAAGAAATAAATATTGCAAAATTCACATTAATAGCAATCCGAGTAAAACTCATAATGAGTGAGGCTGAACATGCTGAATCAGTATGCCTGACAACTGAATTATACTACACTCTTATGTTAGTGGACTTATCGTGTAAATAAAGTTGTGTAAAAAATCTTGTGTAAATAAAGATTTGAGGAAAATTTAGGCCTGTTGAGCTCTCTATTCCCGAACAAAGAATGTGTCAAAGGCGAGGCCAAGGTATTCCAAAGTCAAATAATAAAATTCTAAAATTATTTTTTTACATATTTTAACGTAATGTAATGCATACAACGCAGCCCAACTCGAGCGCAACGCCTGGAAGGGGATGATTCTGCTTGGTCTACCTTCCTAATCTTCTCTAAGTTCGTAGGGTCCTTGTGACCTATCCATTGAGCATATAATATACACAAAACTGATTCCCAGAGAAATAGAATAGTCCAAGACAAAAACTATTGTATAAGAAAATTCGCAAACCAAATATCATTTTACTGAATCTATGATGATAGATAGATGATAGATGAATGATGATAGATGCATTGGTGCCTTTAATGTTGGCCCCATAACACAATCTGAAGTTATATTTTCTGTTTCTAAACTTAAACTACATAAATCCCCAGGGGTAGATGAAATTACTACCGAAATGCTCTGGGAATGTTTCGGTTACCACTTGGATGACTGAAATTCTGAATATCTTTTATGATAAAGGCATGGTTCCCAAGGATTTTACCAGAGCTATTATTATCCCTATTTTCAAAAAAGGTGATCGCAATTCTTGCGATAACTATAGGGGTATCAGCCTATTCTCTGTTCCAGGTAAAGTTCTTTCCATGACTGTGCTTAATAGAATTAAGAATCTGGTTGACAGTCAATTGCGTGATGAGCAATGTGGATTCAGAAGTGGTAGAGGATGTGTGGTTCAGATATTTTCACTTAGACAGATTCTTGAGAAATGTTTAGAGTTTCACAAACCTTTGGTTGCTAGCTTTGTTGATTTTAAAAAGGCTTTCGACTCTGTTGAGCTTCGTAATTTGTGGTTGATTGTGAAATCATATGGTATACCTGACAAGTTAGTTAACATAATGAAAGCTCTCTATAATAACACTGAGTCGTGTGTGAGAGTTGGTAAGGCTTGTAGCAATTGGTTTAGCATTACGTCTGGTGTTCGACAAGGGTGCATTTTGTCTCCTTTTCTCTTCAGCTTGGTTATTGATTATGTCATGCCAAATTCACTTCAAGGGAAAGATTTTGGCCTTAAATGGACTGGAGATACGAAAATTTCTCATTTAAATTATTCTCATGATTTAGCCCTTTTGGCAAATGATGTTGATGAGATGAACTCTTTCATTCGAGCTGTTGATGAGACTGGTAGTAGAGTAGGTTTGCTTATAAACAGAGAGAAAACTAAAGTGATGAAAATTGGTCAGGCAGGCTGTGATTCAGTTCATCTGAATGGTTGCAGTCTTGAGCAGGTGTCACAGTTTAATTATCTTGGGAGCTATGTAACAGATACTGGTGATGTGGCTCATGAGATTATCAGACGAATAGGGATTGCTGCCGGAACTCTTAAGAATCTATGGAGAGTGTGGAGAAATAGGCGTATACACCTAAAGACTACAATTAGACTGTATAATAGTTTGGTTCTTTCTAGGGTTAGTTATGGTAGTGAAACTTGGACATTTTGTAAACAAGATAACAGGGAACTAGATGCTTTTAATTCCAGATGCTTACGCAGTATCTTGGGAATTAGGTGGTTTAACTTTGTAACTAATGATGAGGTTAGGCAAAGGAGTTTGCAACCTCCTTTAAGCAGCATATTTTGCAGAGAGAGACTCCGTTGGTTTGGCCATGTTGCCCGTATGAATAATTATAGATTGGCAAATAGGGTTATGAACAGTGTGCCTAAAGGCCTCAGAAAGAAGGGGAGACCTAGGATGCGGTGGGCAGACAATGTCAAACAGGACCTTGTTAGAATTGGTGTGCAGTGGCCAGATGCAGTAGATGTAGCTCAGGATAGACTTGCTTGGAGAACTAAATTGCACGGTCTGGTTTAACCTCCGTAGCCCATGGTTGCTTGAGGAGGATGATGATGATTTCATTTAATGACTTAATATACCTTGAGTACAAAACATTTTCTTGAAAAACGTACTTTAAAAGCCGTTTATTATAATATAATAAGAAAAATAAATACCCCCTCAAGCAGCTACTTGCCACAGAGGTCTGACAGGAGTCTGTCAGGCCATATTAGGTCTGTGAGGATGGCAAGACCTCAGCAGAAAAACAACACCATACGAATAGAAAATTTTATTGCGTAAATTCAAAACAAATTTTTGTTAGAATTATACATCAAACCACTAAAATTATTATTATGTCATATAGTCATTTTCTCTGTAAAGGTCTAATTTCAGCGATTTTTAATCCTTCCGATCTCAAATTTTTAATAAAGGCTCTTTTTATTATTCCTAAAACACACATGTATACATTTTATACCCACAGAAAATATAAAGCTCTATTCAAGGACGTACCCGGGGGGCCCGGACCTCCCCACACCTCCGAAATTACGGTCATCTTATACAAAATCTCAGACTTTTCTACTACCTGCTTTGGAATCCGAAACAGGTCTTTGTACAATTCTATTTTAACCTCATAGTAGATTATTCCGACGCTTAAATAGATTTAGAAAACAACAATAAAATTTATATTCCATGCAAAACATCATTCTGATCTATTCTGTTCGGAGGAATATTTTAGTAACTGGGAAACTCAACTCAAGTTTAATTCTCAGAAAATTGATCCTTAATTTCAAGAGATAAAAATCCTACAAATAAGAATAACGCTTACTTAGGTACATATGTCGATGATAAAAAACTTTCCCAAAAACTAGGATTAATAGATTGGAATGTTATTGGAACTGAGGTTACTAATCCGAAAGACTTGTTAAAATTGATATTAGATAAAATTAACGAAATTTGGAATCAGTGTTGTTTCAAAGTATCTAGAGTTAAAAATTTCAAAAGGAAACCGAAAGAATGGATAACTGAAGGGATAATTAAGGCTATTGAAGAAAGAGATCTGTTGTGAGTTAAATATAAGAATAATATGCAAAGTACGATATTATATGATGAATATAAAAAAGTAAGGAACACTGTAATAGTTTGATAAGGATACAAAAATGTTTTTATTACAGAAATAAAATCGATTTAAATAAAGATAACAATAAGAAAATTTGGGAGCTGGTAAAAGATATTCTTAATGATAAAAAGAAATTATCTGTTGACATGCAAATAAAACGCTATTTTGGTAAAAAAAAATAAAGCGATGGAGTTGATAGTGGACGATTTTAACAATGACTTTGCAAGTGTTACAGAAAATTTAATCCTGAAATATTCAAAAAATATAAATATAGCTGTCAACGAGATTATTACACCTTCTAATTCACATTCTATTTTTATACCTGAAGCAAATAGAGATGAGGTAGTACAGATCATTAGCAATTTAAAAACTAGTAATGCAGTGGGCTATGATATGGTGAAAACTTCATATATAAAAAGCAGTGCAGATGTTTTTTCTGAGATCCTGCAACGCTTGATTAATTTGAGTTTGAACACTGGCATTGTTCCTAACACACTCAAAACTGCAATTGTGCGTCCTATATTTGAAAAGGGATCACGAAATATATATAGTAATTATAGACCGATCATGATCTTATCAGTTGTTGAAAAAGTTTTAGAAAAATATGTATACAAATATGTTAATAATTTTTTAGAAAAATGTAAAATAATTACAGATAGGCAGTACGGGTTTAGGAAGAACATAGGAACTATTGATTTATTAGAGCATTTCTCACAATACATTAATACAGCACTCAATTCTGGAAAAAAGGTTTGTGCTATATTTATGGATTTGAATAAAGCATTTGACACGGTTAACCATGACACATTGTTAAAAAAGTTATCATTGGTAGGAATTCGAGGTTCACTTAATAAATGGTTCAAAAATTACTTGTCTAATAGGACTATCATCATTAGGATTGAAAATTTTGAGAGTAGAGATCAAATTTTAAATTCAGGTGTACCACAAGGCTCAGTTTTGGGGCCACTTTTATTTGCAATTTATATAACTGCTTTAGCAGAAATAAATTTTCAGGGTAATTTGTTTATGTCTGCTGACGATACCGTTCTGCTGAATGCAGGTATGCAGGTAGAAGAAGTAGTTAGATGTGCACAGAACGACTATAATGTAGCAAATTCTTGGTTTCAGAAAAACAAACTCTTCTTAAATGAAGAAAAAACCAAATATATGATCATTCAGAGTAGGCACAACTTAAATATCTTATGCATTAAAACACATAATTATAACTGTCAATATAAATTAATAATTACCAAAACGCATGTTCCTGCCCAATTGTGGAAGAGGTTAATAAAATTCAATATTTGGGGATTTATATTGACCAAGATTTTAAATGGAAATCGCACATAAAATATACTTGTGATAAACTAAGGTATGCATCTTACAAAGTGTTGAAGTTGAATACACTTATTCCATTGGATGTCATAACAATGATATATAAAGCTCTCTGTGAATCAATCATTAGGTATAGTATCAGTATATATGGATGCACATCTAAATCTGTTTTAAATGAAATTAAACGAATACAAAAAAGTACTCTAAATAATATTGTTAAATTCAATAAACATGTAATTAATGAAGATCACATTGGCAATATTTTTCATTATCTGAACATTTTACCAGTTGACTTGTTATATATTTATGTAACGATCTTTAGAAATTACTTTAAAAATGAACACAAGGAGAAAATTTTGCATGTGATCAATACAAGACGAAAGTGTAAAAATTATTTTGTTCAACCAATTTTTCACAATAATTATGGAAAAGCGCGGATATCTTATCAAATACCCAAAACTTTTAATTCTCTACCGAGAGATCTGTTATGTCTGAGCACTTATTCAGAAATTAAAACTAAAGTTTCGAAATGGTTATTAGGTGTAAATAATTGAAAAGTAATGTTTAAAAAGTCATATCCTGTATCTGGTATCCTTTAAGCAAGTGCAATTTTAATGCGAAATGATGACTTGTACCATAGGTGATAGTTTTGTGCAATATGTGCTCTAATCCGAAATTTTATAGGTTTACTTTATAAATGTGTGTGCAACAACATTTATAATGTTTATACAATGTGTTTAATGTTTCATGTCTGTGTTTTAATACGTGTTTTTTTTTTTTTTTGTTGTTGTTATTGTTTTAGTTTCTTTTTTTAATTATGTGTTTATTTTCCATTATACATACCATATTCTTTAATAAACCTGTCGTGTGATTGAAAGGAATCCTGCTGACAAGCCATAAGGCTTAGCGGGGTAATCTATGTATATAACCATACTAAGGCTTAATAAAGATATTATTATTATGATAATCTCCTCCTCCCAAATCAATATTTAATTCAGCGGACCCTTCCCCGAAACAAACTAAAATCTTGTCCCCCTCTCCCCCTCCCCTCAAAACTGAATTCTGTGTATGTCCCTGGATTCTCTAATAACAGAAAATCTAATTTTCAAAAGTACAGCAGTATAAAAAAAATTTTATTACAGTTTTAATTATAATAATTTTAGTAAATGTACAATTGGTAACTAATTATTTTTAAAAATTTGGTAAATTTTATAATATTCTGAAATATTTTAATAAAACCTTAATAAAAAAATCATTTTAACTGGTTTTAAAATAAATGGCTTTAACTTAAATTTTAAAGTAACTAAATCAATTGCTCATTTGTGCATAATTAATATCCCTCGTTTCCTTTTACTCCTTTTGTTCAAGGCTGTCCAGGCCTGATGTATTAAGTTTGCTTTTGCCCGGGCTCTATTTCAGAATTCTATATTTTTTATTTTTGTAAACAGTGGGAACGCTGAAGAAGCAAAGCGCATTCCAGTTAACAAGGGGGTGGCTTAGTCGGTAGCGCGCCAGGCTCGTAATCTGTAGTTCCCAGGTTCGAGTCCCAGCTGGGTCAGCGTTGAGATTTATCTCCGCAAAATTTCCCGCCCTGTCCACGGTCAGTAAGGGACACCGATGAGCATGGAAAGGCCGCCGTCCGTCGGATGGGACGTTAGGCCGTGGCTCAGTGTGTGGGAGAGCCATACCCTGTGCACGTTAAAGAACACGCTGGATGGCCTTGACGGGAGGCTACCATCTGTCTCCCAACAGCTGTTTCAGTGGGTCCCCTCCCCCAACCTTCTCTGAGCCTTCGGGGTCCATATGACCTGGCCATTTAGCCCATGGTGTGCAAAAAAGTGCCGCTCATAGGTAAAACAACCCAACCCAGTTAACAAGAGCTCACTGTATGATATTAAATTCAATAAACACTGTGTTTGAATAACGTTTTATAATGACCAGAAACACATTATTTCCCTAAATATGACTGCAAGTTTAAGCCACAAAACGCCTGTTTCAACGGATATAATTTGATAATTATATAATTATTTTATATTGCTTTCAATTATGTAATCACTATATATCATTTCATATAAAGGTGTAAAATGACGTCAAGTATTATATAATCGTACTGTACTATTTTATTGATATTCCCTTTATTTCAGGTAAGATTCCTCAAGACAAGGACCGCATTGTCATGTGGTATGAATCTCTTCCCGAGTGATACGACAGTCTCCAGCCGAATTATTGCCGTAATTTCGGAATGTCTTTAAGCGAGGTATAAATGTAATTCGGAATTTTTTGTGTCTCGTTTAACGTGTTACTAAATTCTTTCCAAAACCTTCACTTGATGTTAAATGTTAAACTTCTTTCCAAACGTTCAGAGCTTATAGCAGATGTCAGTTTTACTAGCAAAGATGCAAAAAAATTAAATAAATATGGAATTTGTTCTGTGTTGTATTTCAATAGCATTTATATTATTTAGGGCTTTGTGTTTTGTTCTTTTTTTTTGCTTATTTTTTATATATAATACTTTAGTACAAAAGAGATATATTGAAAAATGGTATTTTTAATTTTGTTACGAATGAGAATGTCCAGAGGAACCGTTTCATAAGATATCATTTTGTAGTTTTACTTCTGTGTGGCACGTGATTGCGCACATTTCGTGGGGCAGGGGTGACTCAGTGGGTAGCACCACAGGCTCGTAATCTGCAGTTCCCAGGTTCGAGTCCCAACTGGGTCACCGTTGATATTTATCTCCTCAAACCCCCCGTCCTGCCCACAATCACTAAGGGACACCGATGGGCTTGGAAAGGCTGCCGTCCGTCGCATGGGACGTTAATCCGTGGTCCCCGTGCTGGAGAGCCATACCATGTGCACGTCAAAGAACACTATGGATGGCCTTTACGGGAGGCTACCATCTGTCTCCCAATAACCGTTCCAGTGGGTCCCCTCCCCCAAGCATCTCTGAGCCTTTGGGGTTCATGTGACCTGGTCATTTAGCCCCTAGTGTGCTAAAAAGTGCCACTCAGAGGTAAAACAACCAACCAACCAACGTCCGACCAGGCTACCTATTTCAGTCCTCAATGATCCAGTGCCGATGTTCTTACGTCCACTGGAGACGCACTTTCATGTTCTTCGCTGACATCAGCACTCAACATGGTCGACTGCTGTTGTGGTCCATTGCGACAAGGTCCGATACATGGTGCATTCAGAGATGACCTTCTGCATACCAATGTTTAATTCTGCTCCGATTTGCCTGGTTGTGACCCGTTCTGTTGCCCGATTCTCGACAGTCTCCTTTGACCCCTTTGATCCACAATGTCAGTAAACACTTGAAAACGTTGTGCGTGAAAAACCGTGGAAGATGGCATTTTTGGGAGATGCCAAAACCTGTACAGTTAACACCAACTATCACACCACGTTCAAAGTCGTTCATGTTGCTCGTTTTCCCCGAAGAGCTGGTCTGCTTGATTTTTACCGCAAACCGCTGTCACGTAACATATTAAGTGTTGTAATGAACCATTGGTCTGTAAATGGTAGCTAGGTAGTCACTGGAAAGAGAGCTATGCACTAATCCCCTGTGATGATGCATAGAACCGGCCAGGCCTAGCACCTAATGTCCGACCCCGCCTTCTCGTGGTGCGGACCGTTAGTAACTTTCAAAGGAGATACTCTCTTGTGGAAGTGAACGGAAGGGGAGGGCTGCCAGATTAATATGACGAATAAAAAAATTATTTAGTGACGTGCATTTCTGGATGTAGAGGCAATGGATAGAAGAATGGAATTTCTCCTGAATTAGTAGTTGTTCTGTGCAAATGTAAACACGACAAAGTCTAAAAAAAGTTTTTATTAACTTATAAACTTTTAATGTTTGGTCCTTTTCAAAAACACGTTAGAAAGAATCGCCATGGAAATAGATTTTGATACATGATTAGGAAAAACCATAGTCCTGTTTCTTCTTTAATCCCATCATGATAGAGATTTATATCACATAATGATGATTTATATCACATCCAGATGATCTATGTCCTCTGGGATAAGGTCTTTAATTCCTGAAAAAAAATTATTTTTTTATTAGTTAGGAGTACTATATGTCAAATAAAAAGGAGCATGTAATATCAACATAATACACCTAATAATAATCGTAATTATTCTATGACAAATGCATTGAACTTTTAATAATAAAATAATCTAAAACTCTTTTAAATATCTTATTTTAAATAATGACAATGCAACATATTTAATAAGAATAAAGTCGATGCTTTGAAAGACTCATTAGAAATACTATGTGTTCGATCCAAGATTTGGTTTGGGTTGTTTTACCTCTGAGCGTCACTTTTATGACCACAATGGGTTAAATGGGCAGGTCACAAGGGCCCCGAGAACTCAGAGATGGTTGAGGGAGGAGGACCCAGCAGATAGCTGTTAGGAGATAGATAATAGTTTTTCGTCAAGGCCATCCAGCATGTTCTTTAAGATGCACAGAGGATATCCGACACCACCTAGAACAGAATGCCATTCCACTGAGTTACGAAGGCAGCAACTAGACCTAAACATATTTAAATGTCTTATATATTTATTTCTGCTACTTCTACTGGTAAGATTTGAAATTAATCTTTGTACTAATTTATATTTACAAATATGCATAATTCAGAAAAAAATAATCGGGTATATAAGTGTTATCATAATGGAAATACACAAATAACTTCTTTTGAAATAATGTATATTTGTAAGTATAAATTAGTACGGAGTTTAATTTCAAAAGCTACCGGTGGAAATAACAGAAATAAATATTATAATAAGGACCAATCGAGTCATTTAATTTTACGTATTTTTATTTTAACCACCACAATTCTTGCAAACGAGTTAATTACAAATAAAGAATGTTTCATTTAATCCAACACGTCCAATCGTAAACAGGGCGAAATCCGGAACGCATCCGTAGGATGCATTATAAGAAGTCGAAAATAGAAATAATCACTTGAAAGAGACTTTATTACCTGTGGATAAATGGTTTGAATCTAACATAACCCCATCTTGTTACACATATATTTTAACATCAGATGCATTTTAAGACGTCACAATAACAGTTACTGGGGCCCGGATTGACAAATCATCGAATAGGAGGGATTGGGGGCAAGAAACCATCGAGCCGGAAAAATGCAAAGGGGGGAGGCACAAAAGACTCGATTAATGTAATATAACACATCCCTCTCCATTTTACAAGTCTTTAAAATTTGCTAAATATGTTAAATATTTTTAGACACTCACTTACCCTCTTACTAGTATTCTGAAAGGGTGTGCCTGCTGGTACCTTAAGCCTGGGATAAAACATTTATATTACCACGATAGTAGATAAAATCTGTAGAAACGTGTGCAAACGTTACTGCATTATTGAAAGATGATCTAACGGAAAAAATGACTTTCGATAATGAGAAAAGGCTAATTTGAAAATTCAATGATGATATTTTAAAGAGAAAAAAAATGCACTTGGATAAAATCACAAATTAAAATTAAAGTTTTTTTATGAAAATGAAGTGATCTTTCTGCTGACTGAGCAAACAAGTGGAAAAAAGTTCTCGGCTGTTGCATAAAAAAATTTAAATTAAATGTGTGAAATTTCAGTCGTTGAAATCACGAAGTCTACAGAGTCAAATGTAAAGGAGAGATGTTGGTTAATAAAGTGGATAGACTTTCAATAATAGCGTATAATTATATTTAAAGAAAAATTAGGAAACTGCAAATTTTAGATGGATTGTTACTAACATATTTAATATTGTCATTTACTTCTCCTGACTCTTCCATTAGTTTCAAATGCTCAACTTTATCCTCTATTACTATGAACATCCCTTATTTGTTTACAAGCTTTTGCGATTTTTATTTTGCAAATAATTTTGAAATCCTACTGAGATTAGTGAGCTGGAATCTAGCATTTGGGAAATTTTCAATTGTTCTACGCCTAATGCTACCCATTTTAATTTAAAATAAAGGGTGATACGACGATAAATCACTGCTTCTGTCATTTCCATGGCACATCAGTACATTCAAGTACACTGCGCTTGTGTCAGCCCCCCACCGCTTCCCAATTATTTCCCTTGTTAATCCGAAATCGACGGTTAGTCAGCCACGATAGGGCGTCTCCGTTAACGTGGGAAGCTCCTTTCTTATAATGCAGTAACTGATTAATGACAGAATGCATCATTAATCATACTGATCATACTGATTAATCATACTGATCAATGACAAAGGTCAATCTCTGCAATTTGCTGCTCAATGTTGCGACAGCTATGAGGTACATAAGCAGGTTATGATCCGAAAGAAATTCGAACTTTGATCCATATAATCAGGTCAAAAATTTTATAGCCCCCCCCCCCCCCCCCAACCCCACACACACGACAACCACCATATTTCTGCTGGGTTCTGTGAGCTTCTTCGAAGCAAAGGCGATGGGATGTTCTCGTCCCTGGGCTTCAATCTGGGAGAGACATGCGCAGACCGAAAGCGCAGATGCATTTTAATGCGGAATGTAAGGTCACGCAGGAGTAGGCCTATTGCATGCTGCTGCCTCGCAGACCTCCCCCCTGAGGGGGCTCAGTGCCTCGAATGCTTTATCTGCTTGTATGCACCATTGCATCTGTGCAGGTGTCTGCTTCAGAGTCATGTCTGTGATTGGCTTTGCTATCGCTGCATACTGACCTAGGTAGTGTCGGTAATATCCGAAGAGTCCTAATATGCCCTTCAGTTCCTTCTTCATTGGAGTTAATAAAAATGAACACTGATGACCTTGAAAAACCGAGGGGCGGGGATGGCTCAGTCGGTAGCGCGCCACGCTCGTAATCTGTAGTTCCCAGGTTTGAGTTCCAGCTGGGTCAGCGTTGAATGCCCACGGTCAGTAGGGGACACCGATGGGCTTGGAAAGGCCGCAAAATGCCCACGGTCAGTAGCTCCGCAAAATGCCCACGGTCAGTAGGGGACACCGATTGGCTTGGAAAGGCCGCCGTCCGTCGGATGGGACGTTAAGCCGTGGCCCCGTGTGCGGGAGAGAGCCATACCCTGTGCACGTTAAAGAACACGCTGGATGGCCTTGACGGGAGGCTCCCATCTGTCTCCCAACTGCTGTTCCAGTGGGTCCCCTCCCCCAACCTTCTCTGAGCCTTCGGGGTCCATGTGACCTGGCCATTTAGCCCATGGGCAAAAAAGTGCCGCTCAGAGGTAAAACAACCCAACCCAACCCAACCTTGAAAATCCCAATTTAATGAGATCTTTAGGAATGGCTCTATGTGAGGAGAGACAAAATACATTCGATTCTTTCTCAAATACTTGCTAAGATGACACAGGAAAATGAAAAATCATGTCGCTAGGAATCTATTAAGTTTCATACTGAGGGACGACCAAGGAGAAAAAAATCTAAATAAATAATGGTTGGCTATAATTTTGAAACAAAATCATTTACACTAATCCTTATCAGACGGTTATAATAACATTTTTACGTTACTTTGAACTGATTGTATGAAAGCACTGCAAAGAAACATTGAATAATGATTAGAGCAGGTTTTTCCCAAATGGCAAGCAAGGTTCTTTACATCACTAGAAAAAGAAGTTTAAATAATCGCCACGTGTCATGAATCACCACGCTTATGACGATCAATTGGAGAGATTTTCATGTTCGAAATCACGATTCGAATGCCAAAGTCTCCTACCCTTCTATATACAAGGAAGGGATTCTCAAGGAACAATCGAAGGACTTAAACGAGGTTTATGAACGCAACACATCTGTGTCTTATGATGTCATCTACAAAGCGTCACAGAAGATCAATCAAAGATTTCCAACGTTATTTCCAGCTCAATTTATCCTTCGATGCTTCACGAATCATTAAATACTTCCAATGTCGCACATCCAATAAACAATTTCCGATGAAAAACTCAAAGATATATTAATAGCAAATAATCATGTGTTTCGCTACAAGCTTTCCAGATTTCTTTCTTACTATAATTTAAAATTACGGTTCAGTCAAAAAATTAATAATCTCTTATTGACTTTTTTAATGCAGTAATCCCGATTTGCGGAACTTTGTATGGAATTCCCCACTTACGGAAATAGTATCATAATACTGAGTTTCGTCCCGCGGCAAAATTTCTCCATTATCGAATTTTTTCGAAAAGGTTTTTATTTAATTGATTTACAGCTACATCTGCAACAACTAAACGCCAACGATGTTGTCATAGACAGGTGAGATAACTCCCGAACGATTAGTTCCCAGGTTCGAGTCCCAGCTGGGACAGCGTTGAGATTTATCTCCGCAAAATTTCCCGCCCTGACCACGGTCAGTAGGGGACACCGATGGGCTTGGAAAGGCCGCCGTCCGTCGGATGGGACGTTAAGCCGTGGCTCCGTGTGCGGGAGAGCCATACCCTGTGCACGTTAAAGAACACGCTGGATGGCCTTGACGGGAGGCTACAATCTGTCTCCCAACAGCTGTTCCAGTGGGTCCCCTCCCCCAACCTTCTCTGAGCCTTCGGGGTCCATGTGACCTGGCCATTTAGCCCATGGTGTGCAAAAAAGTGCCGCTCAGAGGTAAAACAACCCAAAATAAATCCCGAACGATTTCTCTTCACCTGGGTTAAATGTGAAACAATAGATCTGCTGGTTGTTGCATTCTTTGTTCGGTGTGCATTAGACATCATTTCTTTCTAATTAAGGAAATGTCCACTGCACTACGGAGAGGACGGCAGCGCGATTATTGGGTGGAGGTTAACTCGGTGCACGACAAATGGGAGGGCTACAATTGGGTGAACGTCAACTGGCTGAACGGCAAATTGGTGGATACAATAACTGGGAGGATACGACAACTGGGTGGACGACAGTTGGGTGAACGAGACATTTGGGAGGATACGACAATTGGGTGGACGACAACAAAGTTGCATAGGCTAATCTGCTTTCCCACAATACGGCCCTCAATAAAACGATATTTTCTAAAAGCAATAATCAGAAAGCAATGAAATGCATTAGAGAAAATTAAAACAACCGATATTGAGAATTATTGTCGCTAATCTGACTTTCTATACAACGGATTCTTAAATTTCTATTTGATTCTGTCCGTTCTAAGGCAAACAATCTTAAATAAATGGAATGACTACCAAATATATCCTTACTAATCCGACACTCAATGAAACATATATTTCAAAGTTCCTTTACTTCTAATAGAATCCATCGACAAATAATCAAATGTATTACAGGAAATCAAAACAACTCATATTGAGAATTAATCTCGCTAATCTGACTTTCGATACAACGGATTCTGATATTACTATATTTTTTAAAATTTATTGAACTAATTCAGTTCAGTTTCATTATAATAATAAGGTTACAAACAACATATATTTGTAATACTCTTATTAACCGAAGAGCATCTAAGCTCATGTAGGTTAATTTACAAATTATTTAAATACATTATTCTATGTATTATTCTGTCAGTTCTAAGTGAAACAATCTCAAATAAAGGGAACGACTACAGGAAACGAAAAGTGCGTAAGACTACCATTATTCTGTATAATCTGATGCTCAATAGAGTGAATGTTTAAAAGATAATTTTCTTATAAAGGAAAAAATTGGAAATCAATTGAATATATTACAGGAAATCAAAACAAATGAGATCGAAGAATTATTCTCACTAATCCAACTTTCAATACAACCGATTTTTACATTTCTGTTCCATTCTGTTCGTTCCAAGTAAAACGATCTGGAATGAAAATAACGTACCTAGAATATCAAACTCTATAAGACAATTAATATTCTGATTAAGTCAGTACTAAATAAAAGTACATTTTGAAAGTTCTTTTCTTCTTATAGATACAGGCGAAAAACGAAAAAAAAAAAGGCAAAAAATTACATTTATTCTCGATAATTAGGCTTTCCTCGAAACGGATTTTTACGTATCAATTTCACTATGTTTCTTCTAAACGTAACAATCTTAAGTCAAAGGAAAGTAGCTGCAGTAACGTAATCAGAGTAAGAATTTTGTATTCTCACAAAACCTACATTGAAAAACAAAAAATCCTTTCCTTTCTGAACTAACCAATCGAATACCAAAGGAATGCCTTTGAAAAACTAAAACCAACCCTCATTTGCAAGTGTTTTAGGTGATCCATGATTTATGACGCATTTGTCTCTATTCTCTACAATACGACATTCATTGATTATTTGTAATCGAAGGAACCCAGGTGACAAACTGCAAATAACAATATTACATCTGGTCTTTTACTCATTAAAGCATTTATATCGACTCTCTCTAATCTGATATTCTAATATGTCGAATTTTTTGAAAACTCGTTTGGAAGAATCTATCTGACATTATATTTTATGCATTCCACTACATGAACGATAATTTTTACTTTCTTTGGACCGAATTTGATTCAAACGAATTTTATTTTTCAGAGCCAATTTTCTCAACAAAAAAGTATAGGGATATCAAAAGATGGCACCAGAGGAAACCAAAGAGACTAGAACTGTGAATACTCTCACTAGTACGACATTCAATAAAATGATTTTTTTTTCCTTTGTAATGAAACAATTAGAAATGCACAAGGAATTTTAAACATCCGATATAACACCAATTTTTTCGTACTCGACTTTTAAGAAAGCTTTACCGAGTGGTTAGCGCGTTTGGCTACTGATCGAAAGGACCTGGGTTCGATCTAAGTGACCCGGGTAAGGCGTGGATGTTTGTATTGTTTTTCTGCCGAGGTCCTGTCATCCTCACAGACCTACTATGGCATATAAACTGACAGGCTCCGGTCAGACCTCTGTGACAAACAACTGCATGAGGGGGTATTTATTTTATTATATATTTTGAATCTATTTTCCTAATACGATAATCAAAGCAATCTATATTTTTAAAGCATATTTTCTGAATGGAACACTCAGAAATCGAACGAAAACATTACAAAATGCGGAACAGCCGATGCTTGCAATTGTTTCCTCTGATATTTTTCAATTTCCACTCATTTCAAACGAAACATCAGACTACTGACTAGCAGCAGTCTTAAACAGCTGCCTAGATCACGTGCTGATGCAGGTGATCACATATTTTGCACATACGCTGCGCAAGTGACGTTTACGTACATCTGCATAAAGATTTCTAAATCACTGGACGGTGTCTACGTATTGACTGTTTCAATTTCCTGCGTGACATCCCTTCATTTCCGTTTCTCTTTTGTTTTGAAAAAAAAAAGAATGTTTAGAAAGGTTTCAATGAAAGATTCAAAGAAAGAAAAAATATCCGTTGCAAGTAAAAATCCTTCCATTGTATGTCGGGTTTAGTGAGCATGCTGATTTTTTTTTCTGTTTGATTTTCCTGTACTGCGTTATTTGATATCGTTTTGCTTCATTTAGTTGATGCAGGAAAGAACGTAAAAGTACGTTATAACTGAGGTTGGATAAGCGAGAATAATTCTCAATATGTCTGTTTCGATTTTGAGTAAAACATTTGATAACTTTCCAATTTTTTCTATTAGAAGAAGAGAAAAATTAAATCAACCGATATTGAGAATTATTGTCGCTAATCCGACTTTCGATGCAACGGATTCTTAAATTTCTATTTCATTCTGTCCGTTCTAAGGCAAACAATCTTAAACAAAAGGAATGACTACCAATATATTCTCTCTAATCCGGTACTCAATGAAACGGATATTTTAAAGATCCTTTACTTCTAACAGAATCAATCGGCAATTAATCAAATGTATTACAAGAAATCAAAACAACTCATATTGAGAATTATTTTCACTAATCCGACTTTCGATAACAACGGATTCTGATATTTCTATTTTATTCTGTCCGTTCTAAGTGAAACAATCTCAAAAAAAGGTAAAAAAAAAATACAGGAAACGAAAATGCGTAAGACTACCATTATTCTGAATAATCTGACAATCAATAGAATGAATGTTTAAAAGATATTTTTCTTATAAAGGAAACAATTCGAAATCAATGGAAAGTATTACAGGAAATCAAAACAAATGAGACTGAGAATTATTCTCGCAAATCCGACTCTCGATACAACGGATTTTTGAATTTCTGTTCCATTCTGCTCATTCCAAGTAAAACGACCTAGAATAAAAATAAAGTAACCTAGAAAACCAACTTCTGGAAGACAATTAATATTCTGATTCAGCCAGAGTTAAATAAAAGTATATTTTGAAGGTTCTTTTCTTCTTATAGATACAGGCGGTAATCTAAAAACATATAAAAGCTAATCATATCATTTATTCTCGCTAATCAGGATTTGCTCAAAACGGATTTTCACGTATCAATTTCATTATGTTTCGTCTGAACGGAACAATGTTAAGTCAAAAGAAAGTAGCTGCAGTAACGTAATCAGAAATTCTACAAATCCTACGTTCTCACAAATCCTACATTGAATAAAACGGAAAATTCTTTCCTTTCTGAACTAACCAATCGAATATCAAAGGAATGCCTTTGGGAAACTAAACCAACCCTCATTTACAAGTGTTTCAGGTGATCCATGATTAATGACGCATTTGTCTCTATTCTCTACAATACGACATTCATTGATTATTTGTAATCGAAGGAACCCAGGTGACAAACTGCAAATAACAATATTACATATGGTCTTTTACTCGTTAAAATATTTACATCTACTCTCTCTAATCTGATATTCTAATACGTCGAATTATTTGAAAACTCATTTGAATGAATCTATCTCATATTATATTTTACGCATTTCACTACATGAACGAAAATATTTACTTTCTTTGAACTAAATTTCATTGAAAGGAATTTTATTTTCCACAGCCAATTTTCTTTAAAAAACAGGAATAGAGATGTGAAAAGATGACACCAGAGGAAACCAAGGAGACTAGAACTATAAATACTCTCACTAGTACGATATTTAATAAAGTGTTTTTTTTTTCCTTTCTAGATGTGCACAAGGAATTTTAAACATCCGAAATAACACCAATTTTTCCTTACTCGACTTTTAATAAGGTTTTGAATCTATTCTTTCTAATTCGATATATCAAAGCAATCGATATTTTTAAAGCATATTTTCTGATTTGAACACTCAGAAATCGAACGAAAACATTACAAGATGAGGAACAGTCGATGCTTACAATTGTTTACTCTGATAAAAATGGTTTAGACGATATTTTTCAATTTCTACTCCTTTTAAACGAAACATCACACTACTGGCGAGCAGCAGTTTTAAATAGCTGCCTAGATCACGTATTTTGAATATACGCTCGCCAGTGACGTTTACGTTTATCTGCATAGAGGTTTCTAATTCAGTGGACGCTGTTTCAATTACGAGCTTGACATCCCTTCATTTCCGTTTCCCTTTCGTTTCGAAAAAAAAAGAATGTTTTGAAAGTTTTCAATGAAAGATGAAATGAATGAAAAAGATTCATTAGAAGGAAAAATCTTTCCATTGAATGTCGAGTTTAGTCAGCATGCTGATTTCTTTTTTCTGTTTGCTTTTCCTGTACAGCGTCATTTAGTTTCGCTTTGCTTCATTTAGTGATGCAGGAATGAATATAAAAGTACGTTATAACTGAGGTTGGATAAGTGAGAATAATTCCCAATATCGCCTGTTTCGATTTTCTGTAATACATTTGATAAATTTCCAATTGTTTCTATTTGAAGTAAAGGATCTTTAAAATATTTATTTTATTGACTAAATGAAATACTGGTAGTCTTATGCAACGTCGTGTCCGTTAGTCGATCCTTTTATTTGATATTCTTTGATTAAAAAACCAAGAGAATCGTACAAAAAATTTAAGATTCCGTTTTAATTAAAATCGTATTAATAGAAAAATTCTCAATATCGGCTGTTTGGATTTTCTATGATATATTCAATTGCTCCAATTTTTTCTTTTATGTAAAAATTTCTGAAAATTTCGTTTTAATAAGGGTTGCATTAATGAGAAAAGCAGATTATCCTACGATGATTAGTTTTGCAGTAGGGAATTTCTTTCATTTTCCGTTTACTACGTTTAGAAGAAACAGACTTCGTAAAAATTCTGCCATAGTGTGGTGTCGGTTAAAAGAGGTTACATGCAAATACTGCAGTGCGTTCATGTAATTTAGAATTATTTCGGTCACAATGCTTAAGAGTGAGTGACCTTCTCATCATATTCTAAATCACTGGCAGCAATTGGAAAATAAGTTGCCTCTCATCAAGAATAGATGGCGCAAGGTCCGTCACATTTCAGTGAAAGATTTAAAAGTCTTATCCTGGAATCACCAAACTTTTATGCTTCACGTACCCCCTGGAAATGTGTATGTAACTGGCGTACCCCTTGTATAAATGGATAAAACTATAGTTATAATATATGGGAATAAAATAAAACATATATATATAAACATTAAATTTTGCATTCATAAATTACACATATCGATAAACACAAAAAATGACGTAAACAATTTAACTAATCTTATAAAATTATAAACATTTTACTCGGTAATCGTCTTATGATTTCTCACAGCGTACCGCAAAATATTTTACCCCTACTCTAGAGAGTTGCGGGTTCGATTCCCGCCATGTGAGTAATAATTTTTCATTTGAATAATTGTTATTTCTCGTAATTTCCTTATTTCAACCCAACTGTCATATCGCCCAATTGTCTTCCATAAAATTCTCCGCCCAATTGTCTTCCATAAAATTCTCCACCCAATTGTCTTATTCTCCCAATTGTCATATCCTCCTGATTGTCGTATCCACCCAATTGTCGCACTTCCAGTTGTTATCCACACAATTGTGGCGCTCCCGTTTAAAATTCATAGAATACAATATATTTTAAAGAATTCAAATGCAAAACTTTTATCTTAAAGAAGGAAATGAGTTGATTTGATAGAAGATGGAGTTTGTAGATAATTATGTGATGGATGATGCTGGATATTTAGCTTGAGAGTCCTCAATTGTTCTCTCATCATCGCTATCATCCTCCGCTTATACAGGGCTAAAGGCGCAAGTTCAACTCCAGAGGTTACGTTGGAGGCTCATCCGTGAACAATTGTGATTACATCGTTTTTAAGGAAAAGCATCAATAGTTCCTGTTTTAAAATATTCATATTGCTGAACGACCTTTCGATCTGTTTAGACTCCATACAGTGAATAAGACAATCGGCCCAAAAGTTTTTTCTTTACCTCTGTTCTAACCACCACTATTCTTTTAAATTTGTCAATTAGAAATAGTAAATGTTTCGTGTTACTGATATCCATTGTTTATTGCAACGCAATCCGGAACGCATCCGTAAGATGCATTATAAGAAGTCAAAAAACGAAGCAATCACTTGTAAAAGACGTTTATTACCAGGTGGATAAATGCATTGAATCTGACATATCCTATCGTGTTACACATAGAGTAACATCTAATTCATTGTAGGACGTCACAATAAAAGTGACCGGGCCCGGATCTACAAAACATCGAAGGAAAAGTAATATAGAATTGATGCTCAAGTTTCAGATTCGAATGTCAGTTATAAAACTACAACACATTCAATGTCATAGTAATTTCTACTTCAAAAAAATTTACTAAATACTGAATCTCTGTAATTCCTTATTTCAATATGAAAATGATTAAACGTTGAAGACTAAAAGAAAAACCAATGAGAAAATGATAAGATGTCAAAAAAATCAAAACAAACTTTCAAGAGCAATAAAATACACAACATGGCTCGAGGCATTTGGATTGGATTGTTTTACCTCTGAGCGGCACTTTTTTTTTGCACACCATGGGCTAAATGTCCAGGTCACATGGACCCCGAAGGCTCAGAGAATGTTGGGGGAGGGGACCCACTGGAACAGCTGTTGGGAGACAGATGGTAGCCTCCCGTCAAGGCCATCCAGCGTGTTCTTTAACGAGCACAGGGTATGACTCTCCCGCACACTGGGCCACGGCTTAACGTCCCATCCGACGGACGGCGGCCTTTCCAAGCCCATCGGTGTTCCCTACTGACCGTGGGCAGGGCGGGGAATTTTGCGGAGATAAATCTCAACGCTGACCCAGCTGAGACTCGAACCTGGGAACTACAGATTACGAACCTGACGCGCTACCGATTGAGCCACCCCCGCCCCTCACGTTAACAGAACACGCTGGATCACCTTGACGGGAGGCTACCATGTGTCTCCCAACAAATGTTCCAGTGGATCCTTGTCATCTGGCCATTTAGCCCATGGTGTGCAAAAAAGTGCTGCTCAGACGTAAAACTACCCACAACTCACATATATCACAGTGTTAAGCTACACCTAGGTAAGCTGGAAAAGTCCAGAACCTGAAGGTTATTAACATAGCTCATAATAATATCGAGCGTGGACGCTTGTGTCTTTGCTCACAAGTGTTGTCATAGTTCATCAGATTAGCTACTAACACCCCCTTCTGATGCTTTAGTTACATTTACATAGGACTGGAAATGCGTGTGTCTAGCAACAAGCTAGCCAATACGAGATCACCAAGATCACGGAGGCGGAAGCGGGGGTGGTTCAGTCGGTAGCGCGCCAGACTCGTAATCTGTAGTTCCCAGGTTCGAGTCCCAGCTGGGTCAGCGTTGAGATTTATCTCCGCAAAATTCCCCGCCCTGCCCACGGTCAGTAGGGGACACCGATGGGCTTGGAAAGGCAGCCGTCCGTCGGATGGGACGTTGAGCCGTGGCACCGTGTGTGGGAGAGCCATACCCTGTGCACGTTAAAGAACATGCTGGATGGCCTTAACGTGAGGCTACCATCTGTCTCCCAACAGCTATTCCAGTGGGTCCCCTCTCCCAACCTTCTCTGAGCCTTCGGAATCCATGTGACCTGGCCATTTAGCCCATGGTGCGCAAAAAAGTGCCGCTCACAGGTAAAACAACCCAACCCAAGGTCCCGTGCTGTGTCTGTCGGACGCAGGGCCACCAATAGGAAGGCTTGAAGCAACCGAGTTCGAAAAACGTGTGCGGGACCATTTTGTTCTTCTTCAGAATGTGTCGTCGAATAACACTACAATGGATTCCAAGCCACTGTGGAATAGAAGGCAACTATTGGGCTGATTACTATGCAAAAAAGTGTCTCTCCCTCTCTACCATTACCCCAACACATCATTTCTTTGTAAATTTCAAAAATGAAACAAAAAACTTTGAAATTAAATCACTAAAAGGGTTTTTTTCGTAAATGGTCCCATCTTCAGTCTCCATAGATTCTTCTTACAACCAGAAATCACAACATTAGCTAATATAAAACTGCCCAGAAAACTGACCTCAACTTTCCATCGCCTAAGAATTAGCTTCGTTGGCCTAAATTTTTATCTAATCATAATAAAAAAAGCAACTACAAACAAATGCTCAACTTGCAAAGTTCCTGAAACCATTCAACATGTCAACCTAAACAGCTCAAAATTAACACATGAAAGTTGGGTTGCTTTACCTCTGAGAGGCACTTTTTTGCACACCATGGGCTAAATGGCCAGGTTACAAGGACCCCGAAGGCTCAGAGAAGGTTGGGGGAATGGACCCACTGGAACAGCTGTTGGGAGACAGATGGTAGCCTCCCGTCTAGGCCATTCAGCGTGTTCTTTAACGTGCACAGGGTATGGCTCTCCCGCACCCGGGCCACGGCTTAACGTCCCATCCGACGGACGACGGCCTTTCCAAGCCCATCAGTGTCCCCTACTGACCGTGGGCAGGGCGGGGAATTTTGCGGAGATAAATTTCAACGCTGACCCAGCTGAGACTCGAACCTGGGAACTACAGATTACGAAACTGACGCGCTACCGCCTGAGCCACCATCGCCCCTAGCTCGAGGCAAACAATGCTGTCATCTAGTATATATTTTTTACCATCTGTCTATATTTTCTGATAAAGGACAGAGTGGAGAAATCATATCACTAAAAATCTATTTGGTTTCATACTGAGGGACGACCAAGGAGAGAAAAATGGGAAGAAATAATGGTTGGCTATAATTTCGAAACACAATCATTTACATCTAAATCCTGCCGCGTAGCATGCTTATCAGACGGTTAAAATATCATGTTACGTTACTTTGAATTGATTGTATGAAACTCTGCAAAGAAACACTGCATAATGATTAGAGCAGATTTTCCCAAATGGCAAGCAAGGTTCTTTACATCAGTAGAAAAAAAGAAGTCCTTTAAATAATCACTACGTGTTATGAATCACCACGCTTATGACGATCAATTGGGCAGACTTTCGTGTTCGATATGAATATTCGAATTTCGAAGTCTCCTACCTTTTTATATACAAGTAAGGGATTCTCAAGGAACAATCGAAGGACTTACACGGAGTTTGTGAACGCAACACATCTGTGTCTTATGATGCCATCTACAAAGCATCACAGAAGATCATCCATAGATTCCCTGTATCTTTCCCACCTCAATGTATCCTTCAGTGCTTGACGAATCATGAAATACGTCCAATGTGACACTTCCAATACACAATTTCTACTGAGGAACTCACAGATATATTTATAGCAAATAATCATTGGTTTCGCTACGAGCTTCCGCGATTGCTTTCTTACAAAAATTTATAATTACGGTGCAGTTAAAAAAATTACATTATATTATTATATATATTATTATATTAAAATTTACGATGAAGAAGAAAGGGGCGGGGGTGGCTCAGTCGGTATCGCGCCAGGCTCGTATTCTGTAGTTCCCAGGTTCGAGTCCCAGCTGGGTCAGCGTTGAGATTTATCTCCGCAAAATTCCCCGCTCTGCCCACGGTCAGTAGGGGACACCGATGGGCTTGGAAAGGCCGCCGTCCGTCGGATGTGACGTTAAGCCGTGGCCCCGTGTGCGGGAGAGACGTACCCTGTGCACGTTAAAGAACACGCTGGATGGCCTTGACGGGTGACTACCATCTGTCTCCCAACAGCTGTTCCAGTGAGTCCCCTACCTCAACCTTCTCTGAGCCTTTGGAGTCCTTGTAACCTGGCCATTTAGCCCATTGTGTTCAAAAATTTCCGCTCAGAGGTAAAACAACCCAACGTGACAGGAGGCTAGCCTCTGTGTCACAGCAGCAGTTTCAATGAGCCCCCTCCCCCAACCTTCTCTAAACCTTCGGTGTTCTTGTGACCTGCCCATTGTGCGCAAAAAAAACAAGGTCCGCTCGGAGGCAAAACAACCATACTAAATAGCTTAGATATTGCTCATAAGGAAAAAAGTTCAAAATTCCTTTCTTTGTTCGAGAAATAGTAATATTATCACTAACCCGTTTTCTTTGGCCTACAAAGAAAATTCCGTTACACAGTAATATTTTGTGGTTTGAAGTTTACGCGAGGAACTAACTAATGTACTAGACGTTTAACTTCACATGAAATTTTTTCCACTAAATTACACTTTATCATCTATCGTTCCCCGAAGGATTCATTTCAAGCTCTACAGGCTTGGAAAGGCCTCCGTCTATCACATGGGATGTTCAGCTGTAGTTCCGTGTCCATGGAAACGGGGGTGGCTCAGTCGGTAGCGCGCCAGGCTCGTAATCTGCAGTTCCCAGGTTCGATCAGCTGGGTCAGCTTGAGATTTATCTCCGCGAAACTCCCCGTTCTGCCCACGGTCAGTAGGGGACACCGACGGGCTTGGAAAGGTCGCCGTCCATCGGATGGGCCGTTAAGCCGTGGCGCCATGTGCGTGAGAGCCATACCCTGTGCACGTTAAAGAACACGCTGGATGGCCTTGACGGGAGGCTACCATCTGTCTGCCAACAGCTATTCCAGTGGGTCCCCTCCTCCAACCTTCTCTGAGCCTTCGGGGTCCATGTGACCTGGCCATTTAGCCCATGGTGTGCAAAAAAGTGCCGCTCAGAGGTAAAACAACCCAACCCAACGCCTCGCCCTGCCCACGGTCAGTAGGGGACACCGACGGGCTTGGAAAGGTCGTCGTCCGTCGGATGGGACGTTAAGCCGTGGCCCCGTGTGCGGGAGAGCATCCTGTGCACGTTAAAGAACACGCTGGATGGCCTTGACGGGAGGCTACCATCTGTCTCACAACAGCTGTCCCAGTGGGTCCCCTCATCCAAACTTCTCTGAGCCTTCAGGGTCTATGTGACCTGGCCATTTAGCCTATGGTGTGCAAAAAAGTGCCGCTCAGAGGTAAAACAACCCAACCCAACCCATAAATCTGCTACTAAAACAATCCAACCTGCTACATGAAGTGTATTTTGTTTTGTCCTTCAACATCGTGTAATAGGGGTAATATATTAAACTACCTTTGAGATAAATATTTCAAGCATAATTTTTAATATATATATGTTACTCTTTGAGGTGTTTGTTTATATATGAGGATTGTAAAAAAAAAGCTACTTTTGATTATATGACGTTTTTGTGGTTTGTATACGTGATGTTTTTGTGTTTTTTCACAATGAAATAAATGTCATTTTTTTCTCATATATTCACTACATGTATATAAAACATTTTGGACATATAAATTAAATAGTTGAAACATAAAACACATAAAAAAAATTAGCAAAATATAACAAAAGAAGCACAAAAATCAACAAAATATAACAAAACATGCATTATATTATCAAATATAACAAAAAACACACAAAATTAACAAAATGTAACAAAACATGAACAAGAAATAAAAAATATGACAAAAACAACACACCCACACACCCCAACAAATATAACAAAACACACAATTAGCAAATTATAAAATATAAACATTTTATGTTATTATATAACATAAAATTATATTCATAATATATAAACACAATTTAGCAAATTATAAACGCAAAAAATTACCAAAATATAACAAAACACACTCAAAAATACCAAATATATCAAAACACACAAAAATTACCGAAAATATAACAAAACACACTCAAAAATACCAAATATATCAAAACACACAAAAATTACCGAAATATAACAAACCCACGCAAAATTAACAAACTATAAAAAAACACACGCAAAAATTAACAAAATATAACACATACATAATTTTAAACATATCTTGGATTAAGGTGCTAAATATCCTGTCCAGATTGCGGTTTAATTTACAACAAGATATTTAGGCAATAAATAATGAGAATAATAATAAACATTGAATTCGTGATATA